>JAGDQP010005432.1:60240-74022 GCA_022664845.1 Lepisma saccharinum | reverse complement strand
CTCTCTGTCTCTGTCTCTCTCTCTCTCTCTCTCTCTCTCTCTCTCTCTCTCTCTCTCTCTCTCTCTCTCTCTCCAATTATTGAGTGTTAAAGATCAACACAGAAGTTAGCAATTGAGTTGAAATACTTTAAAACGAAAATAAAAACGCAGTTTATTTCTTAAGAAAACGCATTTTTTAAAAAAATAAGAATAGTTATTGACCTGTCCGTGGTGGATCATTATTACTGAAATCTTCCGCTTGTGCTAATTTAGTGCTGGATTCTGAACTCAGCAGGTTGATTATTACAAATGGAAAGCTTCCTTTTCTAATGTTGCACTTAATTTGGTTCATCATTAGGACGTTCGCTTTCTTCGCTTGTCATCACGAGTTTCAAGCCCTGCGGAGTTCCATCGAATGGAGAAGTTCGGAGTTTGCTTTACCAAAAACTTTAGGTCCTGTCATTAGAAACTCACCAACTTATTTAGAACATTTATAGGCCTAACAATTCCATTAATGAAATTGTTCTATGCAAAATTTTGTAGTCACTGGAATAGTTTAACCAGAGGCGGCGTTAGATGAGCGCGGGTCCTAGGGCAATAATGACCCCGCGGGGCCAAAGTACAAGTAAAAATCGCTGAGCGCCGAAATGTTACATCTAAAGCCGATAAAGCAGTAAGCAACTTCCCCCTAAATGCTTCCTCTCACTTCTTCCTTTCATTCCTAACCCTAAATTTATTATTAAATATTCTCTTGTTTAATGAACAACGGTTTCTTATGAAAAAAAATCCGACATAATTTATTGAAAGAAAGTACAATATATTTTATAAACTGCATTGCTAATTACAAGTGCTTCTTTATTCCTTTCCATTTCACATTACATTTCGCATGGAAACTATACAAACTAGTTTATTTGTAAACTTTTTTTTACAAATCAACTTTTATATCATTGAGTAAGAAAATATCAACTCGGAACTCCCTAAGCGCGGGACCTGGGGCGGTTGCCCCAGTTGCCACCCCCAAACGCCGCCTCTGAGTTTAACTTCTTTTTTTCCTATTTCTTTTCACCTGGCCTAACTGTCTTTGTTATAGCTGTTTGTTTTTTCTGTCTAAAAAAAAATAAGGTTGTTAGCGGAAACCGAAAACGTCAAAACGGTTCTAGTGATACTAAACTATTCTAGCAGCAGAAGATTTCGTGCCCAATCTTGATCGATATTGGCCAATATAGGGCCAATACTGGGATAACCTTGATCGATATTGGCCAATACTGGGCCAACCTTGATCGATATTGGCCAATATTGTGTGCTGCTAAGGTAAGTTCCATGGTGTTAGAGACTAAAGTAGATGACTAGTCGCCTTGGTCTACTAGACGACTTTCACTGAATTGGGTGTTGTATGGTTAGCGCAACGACACCTATTTCCAATTTTATTCTGATTTCCGTGAACATAGTCGACTATCTTTAATTATTAAAGTAGTTTCCCAATTGACATCATGGTGCAGCTTCAACCCCCCCCCCTCCAAAAAAAATAAGCATGAACCACCTATCAGGAATCGAACCCGGGACCACTTGACCAAGAACAAGCACTCTAGGATCTGTTCAAGGAGAGAAATCGAACAGTATAAGAGCTCGGTTGGCCACGAGGTTAACATGCTCACTTTCTGTGCGTGTGGTGAAAGGTTGAAGTCGCGCGGGGACTCACTGAACGGATTGGTTCGGAACCAACTTTACCAAAGACCTTTTTTAAATCACAGGCTATAGGTCCCGTTCTAAGAAGCACACTAGCTTGTTGAACACGTTAATAGCACTTCAATCAATCCGATAGTACAACCAAAAATTTTGTAAATAGCAACCAGAAACATCAATTTATTTAAAGGATCTCTCAGTATGCCATCTTTATTCAGTCCATTCAACACTGTGAGTAAAAAAATAAGATTGGCTAAGAGATTAGACAAGGATTTCAATAACACATTCTAAACAGTATTGTTGTGTCTTATAAGTTATGTTGGAAGATAAAGCTCGTATAGGAGCAGAAACAACCGTCTTCAAGATTGCTACGCATCGAATATTCACAGGTTCATTATTAAGTAATTTTTCAGTAGATAATTGCTGTGAGGGGGTTGTTACTTCCATGTAACGAGGGTTGTTCTGTGGCTTTTCATCTCCATATCCTGTTGTCGACGTAGAATAAAAGGGAGCAGGGGCGAGAGTTCTCTGGAGAAGGATCCATGTGAAGGGTTGCTGAAGCTAGGAATCAGGGGAATCTAGCTTTTGTGCGTTCCATCGCATCGCATGAAACGAAGGGATGGATAAGGGAAGCAATTCCCTCCCTTAACCCCCTTTTTCTGCCTTAGGAACTCGTCATTTTGAAAGTCCGTCGTTGACTCTCCCACGCAATCGATACAAACCCCGAGCCACAAAGCCACGGGGAACCCATTCCAGTCGAAATTCTCCAGCTATTGATTTTGTGGATGTTCCAGCATCTGACTGGAAGGAAGAGACTGCTTCTCCAGATGCGCAGCTGGAGAAGAGAAGATCAACGGAGCGAGTCACATATCTAACAAGCATCGCGAGAAAGGCAGCTGACTTCCCCCTCCCACTCCGCAGAATCAGATATGAAAAAAACAAAACGGCTTTGTATTTAACGCCAACGTAAAATTAACGCTTTGCTTGTCACCTAACTGACAGGATATCTTGTTAAGATATTGTTATGCACAAGAATAATTGAAAGAGCTTGTTTCTTGTTTCAGAACATGACTCCATTTTGTATTTGATGTATTTCTGTCTCGCTCTCTTACCCACACACACTAAAAAGGGCGGGGCAAGGATGACACATTATCTAAGCTCATCCCGGCGAATCGCTATTCACAAGGAGTGTCGCACATGCGCATCTCGATGTGAGATGCGCCGCGCAACAGATAATACGTTGTCACCGCCCACGCGATATTATTCTCCTACTGTGTAGCGCGTGTTCTGATGTCTGTATCTTCCTTCTCGGTTCACTGATGTCATATGTGCTGCGGAAGGACAGAGAAAGAGAGATTGGAAGCTTTAAACATATACATCTTCATATACCACTTCTTCCTGGAATACTTTTTGTCTCACATGCAAAATAGTAAGGAGGAAAAAATAATGATTTTCTAACCAGTAACTACAAGAACAAATAAAAAAAAGGGCTGCCCCGATGAAAAGGCACTGAAGTGCATAATCTACAAAAATATCATAATCCAATGTTGTAGTGACAATTTGCATGTTGGTAACGACAGGTAAAATTCCTTGAGTACAGGGGTAAATTTCTTGGTTAGCTAAAAATAAAAATAATAATTGATTTCAGTGACTTTTTTACCTCCCCTCCCAGACAAATTTCTAAAAGAAAAATTCTTAGCACGAACCTAGGACCAAAGAGGAGATTTGGACTAATTTCATGTTTGTAGGCTATGTAGTTCCATAGACTAGATTTGATTTTATAGAAAATTCCCGTAAACTCTTATTTCACGTGTTTGACTTATTGTCACAAAGCCTTTTATTGGAAATACCGCCTAACGCACACCATGAAAAGCCTTATGATCATATACTTCGTATATTTTCCGCTAGATGGCAAACCATGTTCACGAATTTGCTGCCACCTATTGGAGATTCAGTGTAGTGCATTCTAACATTCTTCGTGCTACGCGAGTTGGAATGGATGGAAGCAAAATTTCTTTTTTCGCAACTACTTCATATGATTTATTGAGTGTTTAAAATTTTCGCGAATCGCTAATTTCTATTATATTGGTATGAGCAACGGAAGTGAAGGTGGACAAAATAGTGTAAACCAGAGTGAATAGTGACAAAATAGTGAATGTTCAATTTCACAGAAGTGCAGATATTATTAAAATATCACGCAGAAACGTTGTGGCGTCACCATATTGCAAACGAGTCAATTGAATCGAGGTTTCTCAGTTCAAATCTGAAGTCAGTTTCTTCTTAGCTTCTATTGTTAAGACGTTAGACTGCATTTCAGACTGAGTGCATATAAGGTAAAACTACCAAAAGGAAAAGTTGCAGCCTTACCAGATTCCAAACTACCATTGAAGTCAACGTGTCTTTAACCCAAATCTGAAATAAGTTTCTCTTTACCGGCTTTAGTTTTATGTTAATGCTGATTTGAATGAAATGAAAAGAGAACAATACACAGTGTCTCCATCAGCTTCTATTCTTTATACATCTTGTACACAAATACACAACTACCGCCATCAATCGGATTAACAATGTATTATAACGAATAAGGCGAATATTGCCAATTGGTTCCTACGTCATATTCAGTCTCCATGCCGAAAAGAGAACCGTAAAGAAAGTTTGACAATTCCCCTCGAGCAGTCTTTCTCAAACTTTCTTTAGCTTGCGGCACGCACTGTTTCGCCCTGTGTGGTATTACGGTACACCTGTAAAGTAGGAGATGAAAGATGGCGCATGTGTTACTCATTCCAAGGTTGATTTAGGCGAATATAGTATTTCAAGAAATGTCTCGAATGCTCACAGATTCTATTTAGCATAGGATATCAAAACCAGTTAAGACTCATCGCCAGTTCAGTTACGTTCGACAAGTGTTTTATGTTGGATGAGTTTCGAGTGATGAATTCAGGGATTCCGCCAGTATTTTTAGTTTGGGGGGGGTGTAAAGTAAAAATTGGGAGGATGTAAGTGAAGTTTTGCACGGTTTCTATCGATTTTTGACTGTAAAAATTTTAAAGTTAAGGGAGTGCTCTCGAGGATGTGGGGGTTGACACCTTCCACAGGGTATCGCTAGTGATATTTGTTTCTTGTGCCGCATGCCTTCCTCTTCGGTTTATTCACGTCGTCGACTATGATCACTGCATCATTAAACAGTTTCAGCCACTTTCCCGAAAACAGTCAGGCCAGAGATTCTGCCAAACCCTTCGAAACGGGGTGTCGAATTCTCGAATACCCCGTCAAACTTGAAAGATTTTACTGTTAAAAATCGATACATACTAAACCAAAAAACAGAAATTTTCATTATTTTTTCGATTAAGAAGTGTTTTCATCGAAATTTTCAATCGAAAAGAATATTTTTTAACGAAATACTGTCGCTTTGGAACAGAAAGGTGATCTTTTCAGATGGGATTCCGATACTTTACTGATGTAATTTATTCTTCAAACTTGAATGGCTGATTTATCATATTTTTAGAATGGTTCACAGTGCATCATGGGTACTAGTCAAATTTGTCATCTGTCATTTGTAACCGCGAGGGTTATCTACTGTGAAGTTAATCGCGTTTCGTTAAAAAATGACAACAGAAGACCTGATAACTTTTTCTCAATAACAATAATATTCCAGATGCCATCAGGAGTAAGATATGTACAAGAAATCTTAGAACATTGTTCTCAAGTACTTGACGGGACTAAATATATCTCCGCGATTTCTGTCGCAATGCCAACTTAGCAAAGGCCAAAAAAAATGTTAATAGCTTGCCGGGAGGTAGCAGGTTTAACTCCCACAGAGGTCAAGATTTTTCTTATCTGTATTCATAAGCGCATTATTTTTCCCCCTTACAACTTGTAAATAAATTATTCTTTATTGCTTCGTTTTCATGCTCAAAAGATGAAAATTCCCTCTCAATTGATTAAAATTAACCTAAGACAGATTAGATTCTCATCGAATGAGCTACCGTAGATCCCATCTTTATCTTAGGGAGAAATTTTCATCTTTTCTCTTATGAAAATCCGCTCTAAACAAGTGGTCTCCCTTTTTCCGCTCTCGTAAGATGAATCGTTCAACTCAATTCGAGCGGAATTCCGCTCTTCCGAATGTACCCTAAAAATTAAAAATTCCACTTCAAATGGGCATAGGAAGAATAAACTAATTTACATTAAATCAATTAAATGTGCATACCAAAATGGTGGAGCTGATCTATACCATTAATACTTCAATGATGGTGTTACATTGTTTGTAAAACCACTTCACTCGAACACCTGTCGAGAAAAGCAGTCGAATGAAAAATTCACACGAGTTAATTTCTTCCTCTCCAGATGAAAGAGACGTTCTCTTCTTCTTCTTTTGGTATTTCTAGTGTAGAGAAGGATGGATACAGACACAGCATCCTTCTCCTCCTCTTTAGGCTACGTGACGTCACTGTTACGGCTGCCAACTATTGCGGTGTCACGTTCGGGTGTAATGTTACAGTGGCCAGATGGAACCTGCTTGCGGAGACGCACCCTCGACCACACCTGCGCACCTCTGGGAAAACGCATCAACAAACCGAATGCTATTCATCTCCTAAGACACGCTCAGCAGAATATACAACGTTCCTTTGTTTATTCTTCAAACCTTTTCTTCTTTTAATGTTCTTGTGGCATTCTTCTTTCCAACAACAGTCACACCGATAGACATTGCAGCTTTTTTTTTAACAACCATAGAATGTCACCTGCACAATTCTCTCCCGCTTTCCAGTGCTGCTGCTGATAGCTTCTTGCTTTCGCTGTTACGAATTAAGAAAATGATGGTTGGTTGGTTCGTCTTTCTCAACCGCCGGACCGCAGCGCAGTACTGGACCTCCTGGCGAGTACTGAGTCCACACGCCCCACAAACCCAATAAGCCTTCATGTTTAAGCGAATAAGGAAGGCTCTCATCAAACTATTTTTTTTTTTAAATATCCACTTTATACACAATAGACCAAATTTATTTTATTTTTACTGAATTCTTTTTACCAGTACACACTACACTGCCGATGGAGTTTGAAGAAAAACATAGATTTTTTTTCCTTGATCGTTTCGTTTATATCCCCTAATTATCTTATAGTAATAATCATTTATGCCTCGTACAAAATTAAATTGAAGTTTATATTTAGAAATTGACGTGCACAAGCAAGAAACGAAATTTAAAAAAAATCATATATATATATATAATTTATTCCCAATGGTACTTCAGTCATTAGAGTGAGTACTGGGGAAGAAAACCACGCGAGAAATGATCGTGTTGGTCTGTCCCCTCCCCTCTGGTTGAGGTATCCCCTTCATTCAAATGGACCTTGACTACCCTATATTATATTTAAAAACATTACGAAACTGAGGTCTATATCCCAACTTCCACCTCGTGAAAAAGTTAAATGATCTTTAAACTAATCAACGCAACGTTGCCAAGCAATGTCCTTCAAAAGGTTCTACCCGACAGTATTGCCTTTGGGCTTAATCAGAAAAGCCATAATGGATAATGGATAATGGGTACTGGTGCCTGGCCCGCAGGGCCCCCGGCTGGACTTCTGGCCTTTAGGCCACTTTCGTCCTATGATAAGAAAATTATTGAGAGATTTAACTGAATTTGATGAATGGATTCCGCAGCGGAACACAGAACCCACACCAAACAAACAGACAGAACCTCCACTACTAGTCAGTCCATACACCTGTGTGATTTTTTCGTAGACATCATCTTAGTTGTTCCGTTTTGGAGCGACATTTGTAAGTTCAATTGCACAAGAGATAAGATATAATTCCGGAATGAAAAATTTATTATTGGTAGCAAGCTATTATAAACTAATTTGATTTGAAAAACTAAAAAGAGAGAGAACGCAATGACAGCAGTTAATGGATGGAAGGAAAAGGAATATTTAGTAATTTGGTTTGGCGAAGTGAGTTATGCCTTCTATGGAATAGATGTTATTTATGTATTCATCGCCTCCGTGACGTGGCTCCAAGATGTTGATTTTCTCTCAAGTAATGTGCTCGTTATTTAATGTTTCGTAATAATTCCTGGTACGTAATATTATGTCTGAGTATTCTCAGATTTAATTGATGTGGTAAATTCGCCTGGATGAATTTTTTGTATATGGCAGTTGAAATGTACTTATGTTTTTTGTCAGTCATGTCCTGATCAATGGGAGTCAGCGCTATTTTTTTATAAAGTTCTTCTTTGTTTTCTTTCCACATAAGATTCACAGTGGTTAAAGCTTATTCACTACCTTAGTCATTTCTTTTTAAATGGAATTATTATTAGCTGTAAATTGTCTGGAAGCTTTAGGGCCAGTTCCACAGCGACGGCTAAGCTTCTCACCAGTGCTAAGTTGAGACCAAGTCTCTCATTGGCCAAAATATGACTTGGCCTCAACATAGCCCTGACCAAAAGCTTAGTCGTCGATTGTAGAACTGGCCCTTAACCACTTTCTGATTAGAACGGATCACTGTTAAGTCTTACTCCACTACCTCAACTTTCAATATTTAAAATTGCTATCGCTCGACCACGAAGATAATATAGACGTGTGGTTCAACAGTCTGTTCTTCGCAATTGTAACGCACCCCAGGTACTCCGAACTCAGTACGATAGGAAACGTCATAAGAAAGACAAATGCAAGTGTTATGTTGTTTTATGGGATGTAAACTTTATTTGTTTGTGGGCCATCTGCCCATCATGATTAAGCGCAATGCAATAAAAATCCACAAACATCCATGCCGCAGGCGGGGTTCGAATTCGTAACCTCATGAACGAGGACCCACCTCCATAGCCCACACAGCTACCGAGATCGGCTAAATAAAAAGTCTTGTCCATTTCAAGTTTATAATACACTGGTATATCTTCTGCAGAGACATGCGATATCACTGCTCTATCCACTTACGCTCTGAGTTTATTGAGTCTATTATTTCCGTATCCAGAACACATACGTACGTATGTACGCAAATATGGGGACGATGATAAAACCGAGGAATGAAAATTGGCTAGGGAAAGATGGGAGATCCTTGTGAGGAGTGGAGGTGGATCCCGTTTAGTGGTTAAGTGGATTAGCCTCTTGCAGTTGCTATGAGAGAAAAGGGGGATGTAAAGAGAACATGGGGAGGGGAACAAAGATGGGGCAGAAGAGAGCTAATCGTCATTCAACATCCCATTTGCGGTCAGCGGACACGGAAGTGGCTCTCGTGACTTCGCGTGGCTGCAATTACGGCAACGGAGATTTCTGCCATGCGGTCGTTTTTCTGGCTGGATGACTCTTTTTAACGTGTCTTTTCGTACTTTTCCCTCCGTGTAGTAAAAATAAGCTAAAGTGGAAAATCTCCTCCTACTCTTATGTAAACAATTCGGATTTATATGTATACTCTGATTTAAGAAAAAAAAAATGTCGACAGAACTGTTTCGAAGCTCGGAAACATATACAATCTGGCAACACTGTCCGCATAGCAAAAAAAAATTTGAATTGGCTTGAATCAACCTTACTATATCAAGAATCATAGCTTCAAGCTTGCATCATCAAGCTTAATTTAAGCATACTAGTTTACACTATGGTATGGTTGATGTAAGCTTGAAAGATTGGGCGTAATGCAAGGAAAATCCAAGCATCAATCAAGGACGAGCTTCATTACGTAAGGTTGTATTAAGCATATATGTGAAGCCATGATTTTTGTAAGCATTCTTCAAGCTTGAATCAACCTTTATTCATATGCTAGATGCTTGAATCAAGCACGTATTGTAAACCTTGAGATCAACAAGTATAAATCAAGGTTGAATCAACCTTCCACTATGACTTGAGTAGCCATGTGGAGGGGGAGGTTATCCATTGCCAAACCGTTGCGTAATAAAACAGAATCGTACATTTCATTAGTTAATCGTAATCATTTGTACTTACAGCATTCAACATACATTCCTTATTACTACCGAACATAGCCAAAGGATATTCTCAGCGTATCCCAGCTAATTCAAAAGTTATACGTAAAAACATAGGTTTTTCTCGCATCCATCGAAATCGTTGCATCCATTCAGAAGATACAATCAGGCAAAGAAAGAAAGTGCACTGACGGAGAGTAATCGGAGGGAAATGCCCACTTTTTATATATTTTACTTATTTATGACTATGAATGGAAATCTACAGGAAAAAAGAGCATACCAAATGCGAGACATCTTTCAGTATTTCTGCCTGGACGCTAGATTATATATACTGTAGGAGATGCACTGATGTTTGTAAAGTTAAAAGTCGGGGTTAAAACGCCCACCGTCGTGGGGTAATATGCCCATGCACACCAACACTATACTACACAAGGTGGAAGGTCATAGCAGTGGAAATTATGTTCGATAGAAGCTAGTCATAGTACAGGAAATTATATTTCGGTACAAGTCACAAAAACTAGCCCATAAAGCATAAAGTTCCTACCACTTCCTTACCATTGACAGGCTTGGAAAATACAGAATAGAAAAATACTAGAGTTGCCGACGAGACGAGATTTAGGCTTTCTCGTCTCGAAAATATCTTGTCCAGAGAGTGTCTCGTCTCGAAACGATGTATACTTTGCATTACGAGAGCTCTGTCTCGTCTCGTTTTCTATAGGAATTTTCTCTGTCTCGTCTCGGCTCGTGATAACACTAAAATCCATATTAACTGAAAATACGAAATGGAAAGGCTTGTTTAGCTTCATTCTAAGGGTGAGGTGTAAGTTTGTTTTGCACAACACAATACTAATAACATTAAACAGTCTTGTGGAAATATTAGACTAACTGAAATTTAAAAAAAAAATGAAAAAATGAGAAATATTACACTCGCTGAAGGAAATGAACTGAACTTACAATTTCCTCCTCTGCTAAGACGGGGACAATTACACAGCTTTAAAGCGTACTACCGTGTTTGCTAGAATGGGAATACGTGGGGTAAAACGCCCACGGGCCATTAAACCAGACGCGTAGTGGGCAAATCACTCCGATGTCAAACACGATAGTTTCAGTTCATTCAACTTCCAACACTGCATGGCATGGCGTCTACCCGCTATTGCATCAGAACAACAGAACCCTACTTTGTGCAACACATTCATTGGATTCGCTAATACAGCAGTGTAATCATTCTGTCTCCCTAAATTTGAAAAGTTCAAAAAAAAGATTACAAGTAAAAATTATGTACTTAGCACATTTAAATTAGCCTGCATGTCTTCACTTTCTTCACACAATGTATTTTGGTGTCACCTTCGTCTTCCAGATAATTGTGCCTTCACTCAGTCGTATCACTGTTGCCACCTCATTCATATTCCCTTCCGTGTTTTATAGGGGATATGCATTTTACCCCACTGGGCATTTCACCCCCACTTACTCTACTTCTCTCTCACTTATACGTCCCTCCCCCACCTCACAGCAATATAATATATTCGGAACATAAGAATCAAGAACCATTACCCGTGTGTTAGTCCGGCATACTAAGGAGTAAAGGAAGTCCAGACTTCTGACAAGGCTGATCCATACTTTAATATCCATATACAAGTTAGCGAAGCGATTCTATTAATAATCGCCAGGGCTAAGGTATCTCAGGCACACATTCATTTTAAGAAAATAGGTCGCAGCACTGACAAGTTGTTTGCTCAGGAGCGGCAACACCCACAGCAGTGTTTTCGTATTACATCGAAGAATGTTTATGCTAAGTTTGGTGCGGATATGGAAGCAATTTAAAAAAAAATAAAGTAGGTTGGCAACGCTGACAACTGGGTTGCTTGTGGATGGTGACACCCATAGCACTTTTTGTATTGTCTCGGATAATGTTTAAACCAATTTTGGTGCAGATAGGTCTAACGAATGGAAGCTTGAACAATTGAATTTTCAGAAAATAGGTTGGCAACATTGACTTAGTGGACCAATCAAGACATTTCCATCGGTTCTGAGCTAGTTTAGCTAAGACTTCTCGAACGACATCTCAAGCACCTAACTACGTCATGTGGTTCCTGAGATTTAATTTCTGGACATTGACAGACAGACGGACGGACGGACTGAGTGGAATTACAAAATCCATTTTTTTTAAAGCTTTGCTATCAAGGGACATAGAACTAACTGAAGCGTTAAAGAGATGTAATATAACAGACTTCTTTCTTCAGATTTTACTACACAACTCAACTTAATTATTGGTATTTTGGGGCTTATCACATCGCTCTGGGTTGAACGACATACAAGTTATGTGGTAAAATCATAAAACTTATCGGTTAGAGGGAAGCAAACTGGGCCCCAATTTTTTTTTCTTGATTCTTGTAGTGTGTGACGAGACAAACACGACGGTACCAAAATTTTGGAAATTGCACCGGGGGAACATGTTGGTACCGTCGTGTTTGTCTCGTCACACACTACAAGAATCAAGCAAAAAAAATTGGGGCCCAGTCTGCTCCCTCTCTTCGATTTCAGGACTTGAACTACAAAATTACCCAAATTACCCATGTTCCCCCGGTGCAATTTCCAAAATTTTGGTACCGTCGTGTTTGTCTCGTCACATACTACAAGAATCAAGAAAAAAAAATTTGGCCCAGTTTGCTTCCCTCTAACCGTTGAACGATATGAAACTGTTATGAGAAATGTAACGAAGGAAATGCAATAGAAACTAACAGGAATAAGAATGAACAATAGTGAATGTAATCAGAACTTAAGGCTCAATCCAAGTGGGTTTTCCCGCCTTTTTCGTTTTACGTCAATTATTCAAAATTCCTTGCAGGTAAACAAAATTTAACTTTCACAGTCGTTTCGTCCTTCAATAACGTGTACAAATAATTTTAAAGAAATGCCACTAGTGACCTCACGATTGTGTGCAGACACTTTTGGGACATTATTCTGTCCCTAAAGTGTCTGCACACAATCCTGAGGTTATTATTAATATTCGAGATTTGGAGACTCGGATTGGACACTCAATATACCTGTATGAAGTATCTTACTGTTAGAATAAGATTCGTGGATATCACACCAAAGACTGTAAATGATCTGTATATTTATTTGGTTTATTGGTAACCTTAATAAGATGTTTAGGAATAGTTTTGTCTGGGGAGCTTGGAAGTATCATCACAATCCTTAGAATATTGTACTTGTAGTATAAAGAAAATAAGAAATTCTTATAAAAATGTGTTGTCATTCGCTTTCTCATTTCTTGTCATACGCTTAAGTAGCTACATGCTGCTGAAATTTGTTGGAAAATAATCAGCAGAATGAATGATTTCACTGTATTTTCAACTGACTGTATTACATATGCCATCGACACAATTACATTCCTCGTTGAAACCATTCCATTCAATGTTGGTTGATTTGCAATATATTCCCCTTGAACTCATGTTACAATCCCATACCACTTTTTTACATCCTTTACTGTCGGGTCGCCGGAATAAGCACAAAACGGAATACGCGCGAAAGAAAGTAACACTAACGGAACAGGAGTGAAAGGAAGTAAAGCGAACGGAATAAGTGCGAAACAGAATTAGAACGACAGGAACAAGCGCGAAACGGAATTGGAGCGACAGGAACAAGCGCGAAACGTAACTAGAGCGACAGGAACAAGCGCGAAACGGAAGTAACGCTAACGGAACAGGCGTGAAAGGAAGTAAAGCGAACGGAATAAGCGCGAAACGGAATTAGAGCGACAGGAACAAGCGCGAAACGGAATTGGAGCGACAGGAACAAGCGCCAAACGGAACTAGAGCGACAGGAACAAGCGCCAAACGGAAGTAACGCTAACGGAACAGGCGTGAAAGGAAGTAAAGCGAACGGAATAAGCGCGAAACTGAAGTAACGCTAACGGAACAGGCGTGAAAGGAAGTAAAGCGAACGGAATAAGCGCGAAACGGAATTAGAGCGACAGGAACAAGCGCGAAACGTAACTAGAGCGACAGGAACAAGCGCGAAACTTAAGTAACGCTAACGGAACAAGTGTGAAAGGAAGTAAAGCGAACGGAATAAGCGCGAAACGGAATTAGAGCGACAGGAACAAGCGCCAAACGGAATTGGAGCGACAGGAAGAAGCGCGAAACGGAACTATATAAAGTTTCCTTTTGTCCATTCTTCTTTTCTCTCTACCTTTCTTCTGTCTTTCGCTTTCGGTTCT
>JAGDQP010005432.1:36479-57167 GCA_022664845.1 Lepisma saccharinum | reverse complement strand
ATATATATATATATATATACACTTTCATATCGTACCGATCTCAATAGGTATATTTTCTTCGAAATCTACGTAAAAAGTGGATTTGTTCTGCGACAGAGTATTCATGGGAAGTATATAACACTGCCTTCGTGAAATCAAAGCCATCAATCGTGGCGTCTCTTCTTTGGGAGTATGCCCTGCCTGTAGTTCAGACTTAGTCATGGTTCTGTAGCTGGAAAATCAGGTGACTAGCACCATCGAAGATTTCCAGTAAGTGGTTTACTTGCTGGTACAGATGTTCGGAAGTGCGAAGTCAATTCCGGAATTCGGAATCTCTTCGATTCCGGAATTCGGACTTTCGGAATTCTGATTTCAATTCCGAACACCCCTACTTACTGGTCTATATCTGGGTTGTCTTTGTTCCGGTGAATGCCTTTGTTCTGGAGTGATAGAAGGTTTCACTTGTGGCACAGGTCTAACGTAGAATGTCTATAAGCTGAAGATGGTCCCTCTTGTGTGTCTAGAAATGACTTTCACAGGTCTGTGCTGTATGTCAATCCTTGTAGAACATTCATGGACTTCATGTACTAAGAGATAAGGTTTCAACAAGACTATGTGCACGGTTCATGGTTGTCCTGACTTGCTTGGAGAAATATTTCAATAACTTCAGCACCATGGAATAGTATAGTAGCTCCTGTTTACTCAAATATGACCCAGTAGTCCCCCTGTGGCTATCTGGAGAGATCTATCTGACCTGTGCAACTGTCACCTACGAATGCGGAGGAACGTTCTGCAGGTTGCGTAACCGGAGTTATCTGTGAAGAATTTATGTGGGTGGAGTGTCTTCTCGTTTCATCACTGCACTAGAAACAGGTGTGTTTTATCTCGTTTCGTTTCTTGTGATAATCACTGATATTTTCAACAGATAATAATTGAAAACCACAGGGAACGAAAGTACTTTGTCCACTTTTGGCCAAATTGAGTGCCATCTGTTGGCTCTTTGACGAACTATCATGCAAGAGTAGGATATGCATAATCCGTCTATTTCAAGCAAATCTTCATTCGATGTGCATACGCAATGCTTTTGCCTGAGACTTTTAAAACGCTCTCCTGTACAATTAATAAAATGGACAAATGGACAAGAGAGAAGTCACTCCCATTATATTCGTGGACCAATGAAATAACAGTAAACAGTTTAAAACCCTTCCGTGAACCTATGGACTTAATGTCGAAGGAGTGGCTTTCACTCAGCTCAAATGATCCAACCAGTTATTGAATTGGTATATCATCAACTACGACATTTTAGTATAGAATTTTAAACTTATTCTCTATGTATAGCTTATATATTTTCTGTTTGTACTATTGGCAACTCAGATCTCTTCACAGCTTGGTTCGTATCAACTATTGTCAGTATCATCACTAGTGCTTTGCCGAAAGCAGCAGGTCCTTCAAGGCAAGCTAAGCCCTCTCTATTCATCACGGTCTTGCGCTTTGCATTTTATCTCAAAATACGACTCATCTTCCTTAATACTGTTAAGGTGTAGGATTCTTCCTCTTTCCCCTCACCCATACTCTAATTGCATCGTTTAGTACACAAACTTGACGCCAGTCAATGTCCTAACCAATTTCTTTTTCTCCCCTTTAGTATTGCCCGTATTGTTCATCTCATGCCTGCTCTTTTCAGTACTTTCCAATTACTCACTCACCTTCTGAACCTAGCTGATTTTTTATTCTCCTCCATGTCCACATAACAAAAGCTTCTAATTTTCTTTGTTCACTTTTTCGTAGAGTTCACCTGTGGTCTTCATATAACGCAGCTCTTTGCAAAATCTATAATCACCAGCTACTGTACATAGATATAAATCTGCAGCAGAGAAAACTCGAAATAAAATCATAACAATATACATTTTATTGGGAGGGGGGATAATAATAGTCATGTAAACTAAAAGAAAATTAGAACGAGGTTAAGATAACACAAGTCTAACAGACGCGAAATTACCAGTGAAGTTTGCATAAGACAGAAATAGCACCATCTAGTTTTTAAATCTGCAACATTATAGTTTGTTAGATCTGCTGTTAACCAGATTTAATTCCTTTTTCTTTATTATTTCTTCTTCTCCGAATATAAAACAGTAAAGTAGAAGTCCCACGCAAGAGATCTCTGCAGTCAACAAGGCAAAGTCTCGTTTGTCGTGATGTTGCAACAAAGATGCGTGCTAACCATCAGGAGCCAGGAAGGTCTTTTTCGCTTTGTTCACTTTCAGCGTCGTGAGCGGATGAAATGTCATCGTTATCAGTTCGACTCCCATGAATCACTAGGAGGAAGGAGGTTGGCTCATTTCTTTCTGGAAGGGAGGAAGGGGGTGGCAGCGATCAGGCCAGAGTAGAGAGTCGAACTCACGCAAGACCGATGCTGACAGATACCCGTGAGTGATGGTCGCCTTTTGGGCTGTGTTATCTGCAGGGAAAGTCGCGTGCCGTGATGGGAATCAGTAGGGCTTCTTGTCACATGAAACCCAACCCAGAACTTGCATAAGAAAGTTGACTTTTTTTTTTGTTTTGTTTTCTGTATTGCGGGGGTCGGAGAGCAAAGGATTCGGGTTACCTCACAGACACGCAAGAATCTGTATCCACACAAGAGGACGGACTGTCCTCTCCCTCCCGCACACCTGAGTTACATGGCGTGGCGTGTCCTGCGATGATCGAGGTAAAACAACACGCATCTCTTTCTAAGTACAATCCAACAACCGAATATTAAAGACACGAACCCAACACGGTAATTACAGACACTCGTCCTTATAAGCCCGTGTTCCTCTTCTGATCTTAGCTTCTTGCTCTTTTCTTGCCCACAGCTTTCCCTCTCTATGGCTTCGTCTGATAACGCATTTCCTTTTTCTCGTCTTGCATATATTAACCTCTCAGAGATGATCTTACATCTATCTAAGACAGGTTTACTGCCTCATGCCATGAACCTCAAGTCGTTCACTTCCGATATTACTTGACGTTCTTCGGACTCAGAGGGGTTAGTACTCTCTGACATCGAACTTAAAAGACCAACATTTGAGTTGAGATTCTCTCTTCGTCGGTATTTTCTCCAGAATTCATTTTGTTGATGCAAAATGAGTTCTAGCTGTGATTTGGCTCAATTTTTTGCTTAGTTACACCATATAAATATCGGGATAATACCAAAAATCGTCCTAGCAAGTTTTCTTCGCCTTGTCTTTCCTCGAGTTGTACATTCAGATTCAAGGAAAATGGCCGCTGATAACACTATCTGACTCCGACAAATAATAAGAACATTCAATATAGAGTTAAAAATGAGGTTATTACTTCTGGTTGCCATATTTATCAATCCTTCTGGGCATATTGTACTACTTTTGAATCTTGGAAAATTTTCCATGGCCCAGTTTCTATGGACGTGAGTGTACCTCGCCATTGAACGTGATTAGACACTTGAGACTTTTACCCAGTTCCGTACTCCAGTGCTTACGATCGTTAATTTCGGCTAAGCTCGGGGAAAGGCGACAGTGATTTGAGGTTGTTCAAGGTATTCGTAAGCTCCAACAGCCAAACGGTACCTACAACAAAAACTGCTCTCTACTTTTTTTTCAATAATTTCTCTACAAAAGTGTTTGTTGAGGAATGTCATCTCTCAAACGTTACGCCCTATAGAAGATGCTAGAAGCATGAAGTTTAAGTGAGCGACATTTTTTGGTTGCTCAATCTAATGAGGTCCAGAAACACGTCATATGTTTTTTTTTTTTTTTGGTGAATAAATTAGTAAATTATACGCACCGCAATAAAGGATCTATATTTTTAAATAAACAGAAACTTAATTTTACATGGAACGTATAACAATATAATAATAATAGTATGGAAATTAAATGTGTTATTATTCAAGATAATTATCATGGCCTGTATGTAAAACTCTGTTTTAAATTACACTCAAATATAATGTTAAAATATATCTGTCTGAACAAATTTTAATCTAAAAATGTAATGGTTTGGTAAAACGTGACTATCTACGCTGTTAAAAATTTTAAGTACATTCATTGATATATATCCAGTATGTTTTGAGTGAATCCTGAAAAGAGAGATTTCTTTTGTTGTGCTGGAAATTCTGATTCTAGTGTGACTTTCGCCCATACACAGAAAGAGGATTCTTATTGTAACCAAACATGAAATTCTGATCAAGTGTTGACTGCAGCCATTTTTATCACATATTTTAGAAGAAATGGAATATGTCAGTAAATGGATATTGCGATCCCTAATTGACAAATAGAAAAGTGATTAAAGCATGACGTAAGTCATGGGATTAATTTTATTTATGGTTTCGGGATTCGGGCGGGCAACATATTTCTAACCCGCTATACTGTTTCGATCAGGTGCTTTCTTATCACGGGCAGTTTGGTCCGGCTAGTAAGACGCCAGAAGGGGAAAAGAAATATTCATATTCAAATTTCTGGTTTAAATTATTTGGAAAGCGTGAAAATATGTTGTACATGATTTGGGAAATGTGCGTTGATACAAGATATGGTACTGTTTTCTGTAAAAAGGATCAAAACAACTGAAATGTGAAGCTAAACGATTAGATAATCCGAGCGTAGAAACAGATTAGCAACTGGAAATCTTAGTCGACTTGGGTAATACAAGGTAACCAAAAATGTTCTTGTCGTTTTTGACGTCCCATTAATCATGCGCTCACAGAGAGGAAACGAAATGATGCACGTGCCTGCCAAGCGATCGGGAGTTAGTCTGACCATCGACCTTCAGTAATACAGGCACGGTGCTCACACACAGCTGTCATAGCTCGTCCAGTGTAAAAGAGAAATGGAGGTATCGAAGCAGCTTGTTCGCGTGTCTTTTTTGTATGATTTTACAGTGCTGCCGTCAGCTGCCGCATCAAGTCGCCGTATATGCCAGGCATTTGGTAAGAATGCCGTGAATGCACGCAGCGTCAGGCATTGGTTCCAGAAATTCCGTTCGGGAGATGTGAGCCTTGCTGATGAGCCTCGCAGTGGACGACCACGTTTGTTGGATGACGAGGACCTGAAAGCAGCCATCGAGGAAGACAGTGGTCTACCGTGTGATGCACTTGCAGAAAGGTTCCATGTTTCCGTTGAAACAGTCAGACTGCACCTGCATGGGATAGTTAAGTCATACGGGTTAAGCAAGTGCGTACCCTACACATTGTCGGCAGCCAACAAGAAACAACGAGTGACAGCCTGTTTGTCCTTGCTCATTCGGCACCTGAACACACCCATATTTGACGCTTGCTCACTGGTGATGAAAGATGGGTCCTCTATGACACAGTTGACACTCCCAAGCGTACCAGACATTAGTTGTCGCCACGTGACCCTGTTCCTCACACCTCAGGACCACCTCTGCACACACGAAAGGTTATGCTTTCTGTATGGTGGACTTGTCGCCAAGTGGTGCATTACGAGCTCCTTCCACCTGGTCAGATCATCACTGCTGACCTTTACTCACAGCAGTTGCAAAGGGTGCACCGTGCACTGCGGCAGAAGGAGCTGGTATTGGTGAATCGCAATGGTGAGCTGGTCCTCCACAATGCCAAGCCACATGTGGCAAAGAGGACCCGGGAGACCCTTCAGCAACGTGGCTGGGAGACACTGTGTCATGCACCATATTCACCGAACCTTGCGCCAACAGATTAACACCTGTTTCATTCCCTCGACAACCACCTCCGTGGAAGATCCTTCGCCAATGAGGGAGACCTGCGGAACGCACTTCTTTGCCTCGAAGACTTTTATCACCAGGGTATTGTGCAGTTGCATGAACGTTAGCAAAAGGTTTTTTAATGCTGATGCAGCTTACCGTACCTACTGTCCACCGTGTTGCTCTTTGTTTATCACTGCTCTAGAACGGCAAAATCTTTTTTGGTTACCTTGTAATACATATGACATTAACATTAATAATGAAATGGATGGAACCAAGATGTTGGAAGCAGTTCGTGACGCAGTGAAGGGCGCAGCGCAGGAACGTGTAGGTGAGAAGAAACAGCTGAAAAAACAAGCCTTGGTTTGATGAAGAATGCCTCAAGCTTCATGAGTGGTAAATAAGTTTGTCCTCTTGTCTGACAGTATGTCATTGTACGCAGAGAAAGCTGTCGCTGCTTCCACATTTGAAACAGAAATGTATATGCCTTGCAAACACTTCACTGCAATTTCTCGGTGTTCACATAACATTCCCCTTAACAGTTCTTCTACGCTAACTACTTCACAGGAAGACAGAGTTTTCATCTCCTTTTGAAGCTGCATGTAAAACTTTAAGAAATCATGAATGTCCACCCCATTGGACAGAGTAATTCTGTCCAGTTTGGTACTGAAAGTGGTGGACTCAACTTTGACAGATCTGAGCTGACGGAGGTGAAATAAAGATGAGTGTGTGCCATAGATTGCATGGACTGGACCCTTGTTCAGGATGTCAGTAAGTTTATTGCTGCTTGCCGCTGCAACATCTTTGAACCGCTTTTTTTGTGCTTTTCTTTCTTTCTGTGGATAACCCTTCCAACTTCTGCCTTGTTTCCGGTTTAAAAATAAGCTGCTCCACAAGTGTATATTCTGAAATCAGCAGCTGCCTATCATATTCCGTGCAAGTTACAGTTTATTGAACACAAAATCGTTAGAAGATCGTAGCTTGCGTACCAATTTCGCATCGTTTCGCATACACTTCCGAAATGCGTTCATTAGACTGAATTTCGTATTTAATCGCGACTGTGAAAATAAACA
Source organism: Lepisma saccharinum (assembly GCA_022664845.1). Classification (NCBI taxonomy): domain Eukaryota; kingdom Metazoa; phylum Arthropoda; class Insecta; order Zygentoma; family Lepismatidae; genus Lepisma; species Lepisma saccharinum. The sequence goes on along the minus strand of JAGDQP010005432.1, from coordinate 50,436 downwards.
ACTCTTAAGTCTAGGACTTTTTTCAACACAAAACAGACACATTTCGCGTTTTCGCCATTCACCATAAAATCTTGTCTCTATTCTTGAGGACAGGGGTGTAGTGCTAAATTTTTAGGTGGGTATACAACTCGCTTGTTGTGACGAAACCTTTCGCTTATTATCCAGTATACCTGCGTATTGCAGAAATTTTTTGGTGCGTATACGGTGATATCTTAAAAACTAAGGTGGGTATACGCCGTATACACGCGTATACCCTCTATTACATCCCTGATGAGGAACGGATATAAGCAAAGCAACGATGGCTAAGTAATAAAAGCGAAGCAAATACCAACCACTATAGTAACGCGAAACGAAACGCCACACTAGGGTTCAGAAACAAAAAGCGAGAATATATGAGGCAGAAGATTCAGAGATAGAAGAAAACTGCAAGACAAATAACATAAGAGATCTATACAGAGGAGTAAATTGTTAAGAAAAGGTTACCATCCGAGGTTAAGAATGATTAGAAATGAACGCCGAAATCTTCAAGCGGATCCGACTAAAATTGTCGATGTGTGGAAAAATTATTTCGACAAACTTCTTAATGTACACAGCATAATGAAGAACTCCACGGACTGTACGATTCAGCAGATGTAAGAATAATGAAATCGCGACGACTAAGTTGAGCAGGTCATGTAGCTCGTATAGTGAAGAAAAGAAGATTATATTCTATTTTGGTTGGGAAGCCAGATGAAAAAGACCGTTGGGAAGACCTCGACTACGTCGTTGGGAGGACGATATTAGAAGAGATCTTCGAGAAGTAGGTGTCCATGATGAAAACTGTCTTGATCTTGCCCAGGATAGAATCCTATAGCGAACGTTTGTTACTGCGGCGATGAACTTGCCAATTCCCTAAGCCATAGAGTAAATAAGTAACTAGATTCTCTGAAATGCGTTTTAGACTAGCAGTTAATTTGAAGATCTCTTTGAGTATCGAAATCCTTTCACTTTATTTCTCCAGACACAAATATTTATTCTATTCTTGTGGAAAAGAGATGAAACAAACCATTATTTACGCACTGAAATTTGAAAAAAAAAAAAAAAAAAATCCCAATCAAAAACCTGTGGGAAAAATCAATTTATTAGAAGACATTTTTTTTTTTCGAGCCATTGCATCTCTATATGTGAGGAATCGCCTCCCGAGGTTTGTCCCTGTAGCTTATAAATACGATGTATATGAATGAGTAAATGTGTGTGTGTGTGTGTGTGTGTGTATGGGAGAGAGAGGGGGGAGGGAGAGAGAGGATTGTGTTAAGGTGTGAAACATAGACAGGAAGGAATTCGTTTTGGAGCCTCCTTAGTGTGACCTAAGGACCCAAACGTTTAATAGCCGTGCGTGATGGAACAATGCGTCCGAGAAGCCACTTCGAAGAATACCATTTATTCTTGTATGACTGGATCTCTCGCTTCCTGCAGAAATTTCAGCACTGTTCTTTCTCTCTCTCTCTCTCTCTCTCTCTCTCTCTCTCTCTCTCTCTCTCTCTCTTTTCCGTACAGACCAGTGATAAGCATGCTTTACTTTCAAGGTCATGGTCAGTAGTCCCATATAATTAAGATTAGGGCTCGGGTTTCAATCACCTATATAAATTTTAGAATTATATATGATTTTAGGTTCTAAACGTTACGGAAATATAACCTAAAATATTCACGGAAACACATTGTTAAAACTAACAAAGTAATGCTTTTCACATTCTTTTCTTTAGTTCATAATACTTCGTGGTGTCCTCAAATCTTGTAACGTTAACTCATTTTCCGACGTCATACAATGGTGAAACTTCGCACAGTGACGTAAGTAGGGTGACAATAGAATATTGCATTGTTACTTTCATATTTTCCTTTATATTTATATATTTTAAAAGCATATTTTATTATTTTAGTCATAACTTCTTTATCCTACAATAAATACTAGCCCGCAACGATGTTGCGTTTGACCGGTTGCAATACACTTCAGAATTTTGGTGACAAGATCTGCTTGAGAAAAAATATTCTATGTATAGGTTACGGCGAATGAGCGAGATCTGTCTTTGACAAGTGAGCTCCCTTGGGCAACCCCAGTTCTCTCGCGGGGCTCGGAATTACGAAATATAAGATATTCCGGTCAACAGTAAAAATGTGCGCTCACGATTGTGTTCGCGAACGGGCTTCAATCAAGTTCACTTTTCCCGGGCCCCCAGATTGCCTTACGCCGCCACTGAACGCTTATGCAGGTTTTTTAAAATAAAGATTAGAAATTAAAGTGCAAAAATAAAAAAAGGACAAATTTTACATGATTGATTACGTATGAAATATTTAAGATATAATTCAATTTAAAATTAATTAGTAATTTAAGAACTTATAGTAGCCTGCTGTGTCAAAAGGCTGTAACAAAGAAAAAAAATGTCGATTTGAAAAGAAACGGAAGTTTTTCCTTACTTCTAACTCAACAAGTTGTCTTACAGCGAAGAACTTTCAGATACCATCATTTTCCGTACTTTAATGACTTTGTAACTACTACAGATAAACGTGATTGTCATTTGTTTCAGTTTGTTTACCTGAAAATTTTATCTCCGCTGTTGCTACAAAGAAACGTTTATTTGTAGACAAACGGTTGAAACTCTGTAGATCTCCAAAGCATACCGACACAACCCAATTGACTGTTTATGTTCTGGATTAAATCCATCGCGTTCCTCCTCTTCTTTGTCTTAACGCAAAAGAACTTTTCGAACTTTTGTTGCACCCTGCATTTGCACGCTTTGTTAAAAAAAAAAAAAAAAAAGTCCTCCACGTATCTATCTATCACATTAGAAACAGACATTATAAAACGTGTCTTTGAAGCCAGAGGAAGCAAACAAAACCTCCAACGATGAATCCATTGTTTCATTTGTCCGTAAAGCCTTGATATTGACCATTGCTGGACACCACGCTGTGAATGGATGTGCCATTTTTTTTATCACATTGTATCGCCATATAAGATGTCCATCTTGATTATGAAATGAGCATTTTAAGGTGGTGTATATATAGCTGCACAGAACAAAGGCTTTAATGTCGCCTGTTGGACGGCAGAAACAAAGGAAGCATCAACAATCAACAAAGGCTAGGAGCTCTCCGATCGTTTTTCAGGTGCACATCACCATGGATAATAATCTGTAAGAAAAACAGATTTCTTCGTCCCCACCCCCTCTATCGCATATATGCTCTGTCCTTTCACAGAACTATACAAATGTTTTACTTCCATTTTTTTTGCGTCTTGTTTTAGAAAACTCTTTGTCAAATCAGAATCAATGCTATCCATAAAAACTTCAAGATTTTTTTAAATTTGTTATAGAAATGAAATGAATAGTTTAAATAAATGAAATCCACCAAATTTTAGATGATCTTTGAATCCTCCAATTGTACAGAGCGACCGTAGCTCAGTTGGTTGGCTTTGTATTCGGGAGGCTCTGAGTTCAATACTAGAGTCTGGCCATCCTGACTGAGTTTTTCAGTTTGTTTCCTCAGTCTCACCAGGCAAATGCGGGGATGGCATTTTCAACTTAGGCACTGGCTGACTTCTCCCCGCATCCTTTCCCCCTACCTTATCCCGCCTAAAATGACTTAGCTTTGATCACTTCTCTGTCTATTTGAAATGTGCATTCGGGAGGTCCTGTATTCGATCCCAGAAGTCGATCATTCTGACTGAGATTTTTTCAGGGTTTTTCCTCAGTCACACCAGGCAAAATTCCTGGATGGTAATTCAATATAGGCCCTGACCGACATCTTCCCGAATCCATTCCCCTTCCCTATCCCACCCCGAGCCTTACATACCTAAAGGCCATAATAAATGGAAATTCAACTCAATTGAAATGCGCATAGATGTAAACAAAAGGCTTTCGCAAGTAAGAGTGTATTAATAAAGGTTGACATGGTCTAGAAATAACACAAAATCGTATTATAATAATAAGAAGAAGAGAAGTTGGTCTCAAGTTTAATAGGCGAATAAACCTAGCTGCAGTATGCTTGTTTCAAATCGGCTTTCCGCTTTAGCGTATAGGCCTATGCCGTACAGCTTCCTGACAATGATAGTGTGCTCATAATCCGAGTATAATGTTATATTTTACTGGAAATTATATAAAACAATAAAACTACTCATAGAAATTATATAAGTTTTTGAAAAGAAAATACAGAATCACATGTCCAGTTAACATCTAAGATTAGTGGTTTTGTCATTTCGTGTTGCAATCAAGTTGACCCTTTTATTTGTCTCACTTGTGTTTTTTGATAATGGTGGAGATTATCTTGTACTTCAAACACCAGCATCTTGCAATGATTTTGCTGCATGGTATTTGGTGGTGACTCAGTGCTCGAAATGGGGGTGAGGGGCACGCCGAGCCCTTACCTTTTTCATTTCGAATTTGGCGTACTCTTACATTTTTATTAATGGGAGCTTATTGCCTTTATTTTTAATAGGCAATCGCCCCCACTAAATGAAAGTGTACCGTTACTATTCTTGGACCACTTTGCAACCGTTCTCTTACCTTTCCTAACCCACATTGAGCACTGTGGTATCTAAATCTATATGAAGTATCAATTGTCATAATCATGTACGAATTTCACACAATTTGGTATCTAGAGCGTTCTCTTCGTGGCGAAATACGCTTCTGAAGACGTGATCTAGCTACCGCGTTAGTTTAACTATTGGTTGGTTCCGTTACCGATCCCTGGACAGTCTATACACTGATTTTTACTCTCTTTCCCTACTCTCCTCAGAACCCTGTACGGAAATAACCTTGGAGACTAATGTATGATGTATAGTCGTGTTGTTTTAGAATATGCACAAAGCTAGTGTTGCCCACGAGACGAGACGAGACGAGGCAGAGAAATGCCCCTGGAAAAATAAACGAGACAGAAATGGCACAACATTTCGAGACGAGACACTTTCTGGATGCGGCATTTTCGAGACCAGACAGCCAAAATCTCATCTATCGAAAGTGAACATGACAAACGCACCAGCTGCATGAAAAAGAAACTATGAAGACGATCAAAATTAGATGGTCACATTTGGAACCTTTGTATCGTAAAGAAATAGAGGAGAAAAATCCAAATGTCTCAGGTTCGGGTATCCCATGTTGTTCAATACAGATAAAGGAATTTTTGGACTAGGTACAATTTAGATAACTTGGTTTCGCAACCCACAGATAAACCAGATTGGTACACAGTATTCAATAGTAGAAGGTGTACTGTACACAAGTGAGAAAATATTATGCTTAATTCAAAAAAGGAAGAAGTTTATTTCTTGCTTAGTTTAAAAAACCTAGATCCAATAAGCGAAAAAACGAAAGAGCTTGGGGACAAGATTCCACAATAATATTATAGAAAGAGATAATATAAAAACAGATGGGATATTCTAAAGATGGCTGTTGACTGATGATGCTTTGTAAGAGAAACGTCCACATTCTTCCATCTAACATAAATCCATTCAAATCTCCTCAACCAACAGTAACTGTCAGTCGTCAAAAAATGCAAGAATTTTAATATGGGTAGGTATTGACATTCCTTCACCAATATATATATTGTTTATTTATTGTTGTAGATGTTTATTACTATTATTATTGTAGGAAAATGGTCTTAAAAAGAAAAGAAAAGGTTGACCATAGTTTTGTTTTATATTGGAATGTTTTAACACTTCTTTTTAATGTATTTGTCCATTTATACAGCATTATGCATTGTATTTGTGCTGCGCGTTGAGAAAGAGACCGCTAGATGGCAGGCACGTTCACTACTTGAGCAAGCGGGAAGTTTAAATGTCGAATTATTCTTTTATTTTGTGTTTTTAGTTTGCAAAAATGTTGTTAAAGTTCGGGAAGGGTTGTTTTAAGCGAGATTAGATTGAAAGAATGTTTAATTAATCATTTAATGAAGAAATATTAAAGACACAAAGTATTTATTGTATTCTAGAATGTATAAGGTGACTTGGGTTTTCACCGGATGTGATTATAAAAGAGATAAGATGTGTAATAGAGTTACAGTGTATTAAATTTTAACTAGGTGAGAATACCTATCTTTTATTTAAACATTTTTCAATGTTCCTGAAGAGTTTACGCTCTTGAGAGGGTCCTATTTAAGTCAAGAGTCGTCCCGCCTAAGAGCAGCAGATAAGTCCGAGGTTAATAGGGGCATCTTGACTGTTTCGTGTAGCTTCTTTTCTTCATTAGGATGGTTCTGCAATAACGCGGAAGATCCCATTCTATTGAAGCTGGGATCCAATTCGAAGGGAGACGACCACTTCAATTTCAGACTTCAAACTTTGAAATACAAGTACAATGGAATACAATACATTTTAAGCTTTTTATACACGTTTATGCTAAAATTATGTTAACTTTGATCTTAAGACATGTAAAAAAAGCAAATAATATACACAAAAATAGTATTGATAGTTTAACATATCTTTGTGAAGAAGAATTTTAAACGCTATCTTTTTCTGGAACATATCCTGTACAGCTTTTGTGCACCATATATTTCGTATCGCTGACTTTCTCACCGAACATCATCATATAGCAAGAAATGCGACGAAAGCTTACTGTTCGTGGCTTCGTTGGTGAAAGCAATATGTTATTACTTATAACCAAGACTGCGCTGATTTTATTCCCATTACAACAGACATTTTTCTAGGCTGCAAAAACAATTATGGTAGATTCTCGTTTTTAGTGATATTATTATTATTATTATGTGGATATAATACAGACAAAATTAATATCGATTCTTTTCTTCAGTGTGTTCCCACCGATAACGAAAGAAGTTAAAGCTTACTAAAATTTGTGAGAATTATTTCCTTAGAATATATATATATATATATTAGAATACAAAAGGTTTCTTATCATCTCCAGTAACATTACAGTAGAGTTTTCATGCAGTCATTTGTTCTGTTTGCCTAAATTTTTCAGGAAAGTGACTTAGCTTGCTACAGTGCGCAATGGAAACAGATAGAAGCAGTTGCCTCTCAAGCAGTTGCTTCGTAGCATTAATTTTACGTCTAAATTTTCATTAACTTTAAGAACATTTTTGCCCCCTCTGTGATTGATATTTAACCAGCTCAAAAATGCTTTTCTTGTTTGAATTTTAATTTGAATTGAATTTAAGTCCTTTAGGCATCTACGGCTCAGAACAGGATAGGGGAGCGGAAAGGATTCAGGAAGGTATCGGCCAGGGCCTATGTTGAAGGTGCCATCCCGGCATTTGCTTGGTGTGACTGGGGGAAAACCCTGGAAAAATATAAGGCAGGATGGTCGGCCACTGGGATCGAACCCACGACCTCCCGAATGCTACGCCAACGCTCTATCGATTAATCTATGGTGAGTCGGTTTGCTTTTCTTGTGATTTGCCTAAACGACTATGAGAAGAGGCTGTAGCTTCTGGAGAAGTTCTGTAAACCAATTTCAAGTTGAGGCAGGATAGAGTGATAAGGAAAAACCGTTTAGTAATGACTCTTTTGATGTATCCATCCGCGCTTTGCCTCGGATGTAAGGTTAATGTAAAGCAACGATCTCCAACGGATGATGGCAGCACTACCTCCGTATATGTCTAATGTATTTTTATCGTTGAACGAAATTCGAATGCTGCTCCTACAAATTCGAGCCTAGAGAGTTCTAACTTTCAGGGAAGAAAGTAACCAATTGAATGCCGATTTTTGATTTTTGTTTTCTTCATTATTGAAATTGGTTGATTGTTGTTGTTGTGAATTTGTAGGAGCAGGATTGAAATTTCGTGCAACGATAAAAATTTCGTGCAACGATTAGCTGCATAACGTGATGTGACATTTTACGGTCTGAAGAAAAGAACCTAAAAGAGGGAGGTCAAAACACGACACGTGGATCAAAATTTTGAGACCAAATATAGTCTATTTTCTCTCTCTGTCAAATAAGGTAGGCATTCAAAGTTGGGTAAATATTGGTCTAACAGTGTGAATCTGCATAGCGGATCATGGACGTAAGAATATAATAGGACTAGTAATAAGCCAAAAATTATTGGCCGGAAGTGCGCCTTGCCGCCATGTTGAATTGACCAAAACACTGCAACTGGCCATAAGAAGTAATGTTAATTGAGCCACTCTTAATTACATTTTTTTTAATTTATGTGAAATAATTTAAGGTATGTGAAGGTTGCGTCTGATGAAGCCGACCAAGTACGTGTGAGGATAAACAGGTAAGCAATATTTAAGTTTTCTCTTCAATAATAATAAAAGTGAAATAATATCAGGTTTCAAGATTTGAATGATCACTGCTCTTGAGAAGGAAGTGTATTGCAATAACACTTATTTTATAATAATTAGTAGTTAAGGACAAATTTAGATAATTAAAATTTATTTGCACATTCACAATATCATCTGTCTCCTTTCCAGGAAGTATACGCGATCCGCCATGTTGGAATGACAAACTGCACTCTCAGCCTTCCCATTTTTATAACACTGAGTGAATTGCTTGTTCCTAGTCCTATTATATTCTTACGTCCATGTAGCGGACAGACATGTAGATAGACGGATTAAAAAAAAACTATCACGGAGAAGCATTGAGCTACAGGGCATTATGAAGTTGTTGTTCCTGGAGAAAAAAGCGCCTAAGGGAAGTCATGTTCATAGTATAGAAATATTGGGTGAAGGATGAAGAAATGGTATGCCAATTTTCAGCGTTGCTAATTTTCGACCAAAGCAACGATATACATAAGCTTTCAGCCAAGTGGATAAAGAAATATTTGAATACTAACCAGGGGCTTGCTTCACGAAAGAACTTAGAATTTTTTTTTATTCTTCATTTTTCATTTTCGGAGGACTGTCTCAAGACAGCTAACCTCCCGGCACCAACTCCTGTTCTTATTCAGTTACTTTTCTATAATTTTCTGCAAAAATTATGATTATGCAAGACAATATCAAATTGTTAGTGGAGTTTTGACATCCAAAGGTAGGCAACATAATTGACAGTAAACATAAAGATTATTCCAGGAAGTTAGCGCTTTTGAGACAGTCCCTTCGGAAGTGCAAACTGTGCTTCTGTTACTTAGACAATACTTCAACCTCGTCGTGGTATTGAAATGGTTCTGTAACAGTGTTGCTGCTGTGCGTCTTAATTTCAACACAGTGCCCATAATTACTATAAAGATACTCCTCGACTAACTAGCTTCTCAGGATAGAATGGTCTGAATGTTTCCAGCATCCACCAAACACGAACACAGGAAGCCTTCGTGCCCCACAGCTGCTACCCACAGTGTGGGCTACTAAGCTCAACACCTATTCTTGTAGCAGACCTAAGCGTTTATAATAGCGTCTCTTTAACAACGCTAAACAAAATTCAAATATTTATTCAGAGGGTTAAAAGGTCAATTTCTTCTTGTATTTCCTCTACATGCAACAACAACAAATAAAGTAATATTGACCCAGGGCCCGCAGGGCCACCTGAGAGGGACTTCTGGCCGGCTTAGGCCACTTTCGTTCTGAGATTAATTTAATTTGTGAGATAATAATATTTGTGTGAATTGAACCAGTCCAGTTAGTTAAGAGAGTGAATTGGTATTGGAGGCAAGGTCTGGAGAGAAGGTTGATCGGGAAAAGTCTTGTTGCTGTGTATTCCAACCGCCCGAGCAGCACCAGCACCAGTAGAGGAGCATTCAAGTCCATTCCATTCCATCTTTGCTGGTTCTTTTCAACTGTTTTTTTTTTTTTTGTAATTTGTAGGTTAATTTTCTTGAGATTGCAAACATTCTTGATATGTGACTGCATGGTGTCGTGGAATTCCAAACTGATTTATGTCAATATTTTGAGTTACTAGTTTATTCAGAATAGCTTTGGTGAAGTATTTCTTTTCTTTTTGATCTTCTAGAAATTCCTTAAGTGGAGTCAAACCTGATGTCTTATACAAAGTTTCAATGTTGTCCTGCCAGAGTTTGAAAGCAAATCGGAGGTTATTATCTTTCCACTTTTAGTAGAGGAGCTATATTTGTTGCAGAGTTGAAATCCGTGTGTAATAATAGCTCTTATTGTTGATTTGTAAAGGCGCATTTTTATCCCAGTAGAGAGGTTGTCGATATAGTATATTGCTCTTAAAGTGCAATGTGCCTGCAATCCTTTTTTACGTGTGTTTAGAATGTGTTTTCTAAATGTCATCCTCTGGTCTAAAAGAGCACCCAAGAAGGATTGATCTTTGTACTATTCACTGTCAAATATTTATGTTTGTCACGGATGGTATTTCGTCCTGAATAGTAAAAGAGTATAAGTTGCGTTTTATTTTCATTTAGTGTTAAAAGCCAGGTATTACACCATTGCACAAATTTTTCAGTTATAGTCTCCAGTTTTTGAATTACATCTTTGGTGGATTTGGCAATGGACCAATATGCAGTATCGTCCGCAAATAGACCTAGTTTTGTACAATTGTCTGTTGGAATCGCTGTATCATTGACATAAGTTAGGTAAAGGATGGGTCTCAAAGCAGCGCCCTGAGGTACACCTCTGTTGATATGTATATCCTGACTAAGATCTTTGTTTATTTTGATTTAAATTGTTCTATCGTTTAGAAAATTAGTTATCCATCTAATATAGGTGGTAGGAAATTGAAGTTTAAAAATCAGACCATCATGCCAGACGGTATCGAAGGCACTTGTCAAGTCCATAAATATAGCCCCAGCACGACATTTTCTATTTAGTGCACATTGAACATCTGTAGTTATTCGAAGTAGTTGGTCTATGGTGGAAATTTTGTTTCTAAATCCGTCCTGAAATGGAGCGAGTTGGTCAGTTTCTTCCAAATAGTTTCACATATTTTTGATATTGTATTTGTGAGTGTTATAAGGCGGTAGGTATCCGAATCTGAACTGTTAGTTTGTTAGATTTGGGAATTAGTATAGTGAATGCTTTCTTATACATGCAGAAACCTAACATGCCCTTTTACATACCATGGGCCAATAACTTATAGTGCTTTCACTTAGCTACAGTTGAATAAACTGTACAAATCTTCAATTTCGCCACTTGCAAACTATTACTTAATTTGTTATACAGCTATGCCGTTAAAAAACACTTACAACAATAAATTAATATACAATTATTTAATCTATTTGGTATTCTATAAAGCAAGAAATAGTAGTGCCATCTCTTGATAAACTCTCAAACTAACTCAATTACATCAAACGTGACAATAACTTGTAATATACTTCAAATTATCAACAAATCATATTTCCGATACTTAAACGCTCCATAAAGATTTAAAACCGCAATAATTGGATAATTTCACAAATAATTCTGATTAAATTAATTACATTTAACTTCCGATCACATATTAAATGAGCTATAACAACCTAATCTGACCGGAGCTTGCTAGGGTCATATCAACTTGAGAGTGAAAAGTTACAAAGAACTTTCGTGAAACAGACCCCTGAAACATGAAAGAGTGAACACAGCCAAGACGATTTTGCAGCCTTTTGAGGAATCAAGAGTTAATTTTTTTTTTTGAACGATGAAACACGGTTGTAACATTGCTGAGGTAACATTGCACCTCATTATCTACCATTTAAAGTGAGTCGGAGTTGATGAAAAAAAAATCCTTAGTAGTTTCAGTCCTGAGGTAGATAGATATGTGGTAAGTGACATGTTCGATGTATATGACATCATTGTTTTAATAAAGCGCCATCAGAATACCTATAGACCTAATTACAACCAGTAAAGAGACTTCTAATATTCAGGTGCTCAAAGATGATTTTTTTTTTTACAACGCAAATTCCGAGGAGGACATGTACCCGCTGAGAGGGTTATGCCCTCTTTTCGGGTAGGAAATGTTTAGGAAAGGGGGTTGGTGGAGAGGGAATAGGGTGGTTGGTCTAAGGGATGTTTATTTCCTTTATTAACATTTATTTTATTCAATTTTTCATATCTTGGATATTATAAGCTTTAGCTTATAATCATTGTCGTGGTACGGGAAGCTTTATGACTATGTGATGGAATATGAGTGGAGTGCCTTTGGACTTTACAACACTAACAGATAGAGACAAGTGGGTACAGTCTTCTTGGCTAGGGGATACTCTAGACGAGGTAGCACCACAAGTCCTAAATTCCAGAAGTCCTAAAAGACGAGAAGCCAATTTTCTGGATTTTGCATAAGCCCTAAATTGCACAAGTCCCAAATTCCAGAAGTCCTAAATTTCAGAAGTTCTAAATTGCAGAAGCCCTAAACTTGTTTTGTGATGCTGCTATCGCGTCGCAAGCCTGTCTCGAGCTTACATTGCTATATGGGAATATGTATTAACTTGAAGATGTCTCAATATTCAGGAGCCTAAATACCATTTTTTTTTTGTTAACTTACGTGTGTGTTTGATTATCCACTGTTATTAGACTAAGCCTTTATTTAGCTCTTACAGGCATTCTTTATTACTAGATCATTATATCATTAAATGCCGTTGGTCAGGGAAAATTGTTGGTTTGGAACCTTGAAATCAGGGGAAAAAAGATGAAAGTCATTTTGTAAGAACCCTGTGAAAAAAAAAAAAACTCTTTGCAGCAGATACAAGGCACAAGATTCTCACTAACATTTTATCTATTTATCTTGAACTAAGCTCAAATGTTTTTTTTTTTTTCAATTTTTCCAACCTTTTGTTTTTATATTAATGAGCAGTTTTCAATTACTAAGTGTAATTTAATTGATCAAATTCTGTTGTCAGTTATCAATCATTTTAATTGGACAAAATTTAATAGAAAAATTGTCATTAAAGTAATATATATATAGGGTGTTAATGAATAACACGAACAAATTTCTGGATGAAATTCTACATGACAAAAGAAGGAAAAAGTCTCTATCAACCCGTGTCCGAAAATTCGTAATTTATGAATTACAGGCTACCGAAAATGGAGATTTTTTATTCTTTTCATTTGAATATTGTCAAAAGTAGTAGCCGTAGACCGAATGCGGCATATTACCGTCAAGTACTTACCCTCCTCTATTCAAATTGTACCTAGGTGTAATCCGTTCATACACGTTTTTCAGAGAAACAAACTTACTTCATATAATGGCGGAATATACAATCCGTCTTAAGAAGAAATCCTTGTGCCGCCACTGGATAATCCTCACAAGTACATATTTGAATAAAGGATAGTAAGTCTTTGACAGTAATATGCCGCATTTTGTCTACGGCTACTAGTTTGGACTCTATTCAATTCCAAAAATTCAAAAATCTCCATTTTCGGTTGCCTGTAACTCATAAATTACGAGTTTCTGGACACGGGTTGATAGACTTTTTTCCTTCTGTTGTCATGTAGAATCACCTCCAGTGGTGATATATATATATATGTCTCTCCCAACCCGTCTGGTCAACGTGGGAGCAGTAGACCAACTCCTCCCTTCGGGGAGAGGCCTTATCCACTAGTGGATTGAATATGGCTGTGATTTATTATATATATATATATATATATGTATGTGTGTGTGTGTATGTGTGTGTGGTCAAGGGGAGAGCTAAACCTATCTATTCTTCATATTATCCAGTGGTGAAGAGTGAAATCAACTGCCATTTTATCCAGTGTAAATTTGGACCTCAAGGGGGCTATATCCCCTATAGCCCTCCCCTTGGATCCACCCATATATATATATATATATATATATATATATATATGGTGTATCAGAATTGCATGTACATACGTTACGACATGATTCCTGACATCAAATTGAGTAAAAACTCCCAATAAACATTTCTCGAAAAACGCCAAATGTCTGAATTATAAGATGCCGAAAAATGAGAAAAATCAGATTTGAAATCGCCATTACTTCTAAACTATGGGACATAACTCAAGCGGTTCAAGGAATTACATAGAAACTGGTAGGTACTCTACCTAAATATCCACGTTTCAGTGCCCTACAGTGCCTGCGCAATAAATTTTACAAAGGAAGTCGGACAAAGGAAAGGCACTCCTTTGATGTGTAATATTGTTGTGTGTGGT
>JAGDQP010005432.1:16117-36079 GCA_022664845.1 Lepisma saccharinum | reverse complement strand
AGGTCAAACGGGGGGACAGAGTCAAAAGGGGGCACTCTCCTCCTTTCCCCCCTCTGGCGTCGTCACTGATTGTAATGTATTTTTATCCGATGTATTTCATCTTATGTAAAAACAGTATTTAAAAGAGGTAATGTTACCCTAGTGAACAGTAGCGTAACTTGAAGCTTCAGCGCCCCTCCTCCCGCAGACCTGAGTTATGCACCTATACTTTCTATATATTTTTCACCCTTAAAGCTCGTGCACCCCCTTACGCGTCGCAGGGGTTGCGGGAATACTATCTGCATCTGCTAGTGAGAGTAATATGAACTGATCTTTTGTACTCTTCTATTTTGTATTTGATTTACATACACATTTTATATTATGCTTACCATGGAGACCGTTCTTCTTTTTATGTGTATTTCTTGTGTATTTTAAACTATGTTCTGTCAACCTAGTGAAACTTGTATCATCTAACTTATTTTTATTATTATTTTGGTTGTACTTGCTCTTATTCTTCATGTTCAGACACTGAAGTAAGTTAAATTCTGAACTCAGTAGAGTGATTTGGTAAGACAGGACATGAACCGAAATAAGGAACAAACGAGATAAAATCTTAAATTTCAAACCGGTCCGATTTGCAGGCTTGCAGCTACCACCAGCATATCTACTTTCTCGCTTAGTTCTTGAATTGGAACTATATTCGGTGGAGTTTCCTTAGTTCCTAAGTTTGGAATAAAGTTGACTGAGAATGAATGGTTTGAATTACCAGAAAAATATAATATTGTGCGGTACCAGTTTATATGCTCCTGAACATGTTTTGAATGGAGCTGTTCACTTTTGTTCCTAATTTGTGGGTCGTGAAATAGCGAAATTGATGGATTTAATTGAATATAAGAATCAATTGTAGTCAAGCACGTATCCTGGCTAGGAGGGAGTAAATAAATTTGGTGGAATAACTCCTAAGTCAAAATAGCTTTTGTGTTGATGAGCAAAAACTGGGTGGTCAAGGCCACTCCATTACTATAAGACTGGTTGCTAAATCTCGGAAAGACACATTATTATTATTATTGATATGGGCGTGGAGATATCTTGGAAAGACATTGTCGCAGGTGGTCACCCAAGTACGGAATGCAATTTAGGATTTTAGACTTGGGGGTCCTAGTGGATGGATAGTTTAGCAAAATTGTTCATTGTTTCAACAAGAATTCCCAGCAGTTTAGAATCAGCATAAATTTCAACTTGGGAGTTTTTGAAGCTAATAATAATAATAATAATAATAATAATAATAGAAAAACACTAACTGGTAAAGAAACTCTGCATAACAGGCCGGACATTACCTGCTGGGAGCCTAAAGCCTCGGATAAAAGCCGAGTAGTTGTTCGGGTCCAATTTTAAGCTGTAGGTCCCATCTCTATATAACCTCGCTAATAATAATAATAATACCGCTTATCCGAGTGGTTAGCGCTCGTGTGTACGGTGCACGTGGTTCCTGGTTTGATTTCCGGTGTGAGTTCTAAAAAATTTTGGTGTTGACCCAGAATCGTGAGGACAATTGGGGAGCTTCTCATGAAGATACAAATCACATAACGAATTTGTCAAATATTTCCGTAAGGCTTTCTGTGAGAACTAACTATGGAAAAATCCAAATAACTCTTGAGAGTTTTATTTCTGTTGAAGTTTTGACTGACTATTAACAGCTAGCATAGAACGGGATTGACTTTCTAGAAATAGTTCGAAGTGGCCAAAACATCCAGTCATAGTTCACTTCAAGTGAAATAAGTTTTTTAATGTGTGAAATTGATTATAATTATCTAATGTATTATTATTATTAATAAAATGAACACTTGCATGTTGAAATCTCACTTCCATAATGTAAAGCAGTCAATAATATTTGTACGATGAGACAATTCAAAATAATGTAGTGTCCTTTTCACAAGCAATCACTTTTTGTCAAAAAAAACAAACAAACATGTATGACAATTTGGGATTTATAAATAATCTAAACGAGTTTTCTCAAGCTTATCAATATCACTTCAATATGGTGGACGAAATATCCACTGTATTTGTAACGTTTGGTTTACAGAAGTGGCGGTGTTTCTCTTTTCTGTGGCAATTTTGAGAAATAAAGCAAAGGGACGAAACTTGCACAAGTCCTAAAATGCACATGTCCCAAATTCCAGAAGTCCTACATTGCAGAAGTCCTAAACGACAAGAAGCCAGTTCTCTGGATTTTACAGAAGTCCCAAATTGCACGAGTCTTAAATTGCAGAAGTCATAAATTGCACAAGTCCTAAAGTTTAGGACTTGTGGAAGTTTTTTTTAGGACTTCTGTAATTTAGGACTTATGAACGTTGTTACCCCTCTAGACTTGATGGGAGACAGATGAGCTTTTCGCATTACATTGATGGATACTATGTAAGGAATGAACATGAAAGGTAAAATGAGTGATAATGAAGGAATGTGGTGGGTGTGTGAGTGTAGGTTATTCAGGACTAGAACGTGAAGTGGTAGAGAAGTAAACATATGGTCCTGAGTAAGTGGTTTGGAAGTTGACGTTGAAGATTTCGGATGCTGGGTGTTGCAGTTTGGTTAGGATGCTTTCTCGTGAAAAAGGTATAGATTCTGTAAGGTGAGGGTGAGAAATGACAGGATTTGATCTATGGTGACAGTCGGTAGAACTGGAGTGTTGGTTGATGGTTGTGTTCTTTCAGGAAGTCGGAGTGGAACAGTATAACCAGATGTTTCAGGATTTGGATTAGGTCTGCCTTTGCATTTGTATGAAAATGTAGGGTGTCATTCTCCGCATTGACTGCACTTAGGTGGAAGTTGCGTATTCATGCAATCTTTGGTAAGATGTAAGTCGGTACAGTCTCCACAGTTTGGTTGAGTAGGGCAGCGTTTAGTTTCATGGCCGTTACGTGTCTGACATCGTTCGCAACGGAGGGGAATAGGAGGTGAAGTGCGGGAAGGTCCAACACGGTAGCGTCTTCTGTCGATATATTCTCCATTGTGTAGTAGTGCGTCTGTAGTTGGCTGATGTGGAGTTATGTAACTAGATGTTCCTTATTCAGTTTTGATTCTTAAGCATTTTGTGATAATATAACTCTCAGATTCGGCTTCACAGTCGGTGATGTCCGGATCTACACCACGAATGACTACGGAGGGCATTGGTGTACGGTGTAGTGGTGGTTGCGCACGGATGGTCTTGTTTTGTAGAGGCGAGAGGTTTGTGTTAATGCTAAAGATTTCATAGCTGAACATGTTGCGAATGGTGGTGGGAAGATTGCTGTTTGGGGATTTGATGTTTATGCCGTTTCTGGTCGGAATGATGTCCGTGGCGGTAGCTCTAGGGACATATTTAACCAGTTGTTGGAAAAGTTGCTTCGGTTTCCGGTACTTTGGATGGAAATTAGTCAGGAGAAATGAGAGCAGTGACTCTTGTTTTAGCTTAGATGCTTGATTGCCGGTTTGTTCTGAGTCTGATAAGGTCATGTGGCTGTCGGAGTCTTTCGAATTGCTGAGAATGTGCGACTTTTCTTGAGAGGTGGAGAGTTCCTGAATGTTTAACTGTTGGTGATCGTGAGGCTGAGCTGGTGTCAGACTGATGATCATTTCTGCGGCTTCGACTGTGTTTTGTTGTAGTACCTAATGATGAGAATTTCGAAACAGATGATGAAGTGCATTGAAGTACAGGTAGTAATGGCTATCATAGCTTTTAGAAAGTATGGCTACGTGTCTGCTTTTCAGGTTTCTGTAGTTTGGGCATGATTGTTGGTGTGAGAAGAGTGCACAATGATAATAAGAAGACGTCTCTGCACAATGACTGCAGTGAGGTGGAGCTTCTCGTTTAGATAGGGGCTCAGGAGGCGTACACTCAGTCTGACAGGTGTAGTCGAAGCGAGAGCTATTTTCAAAGTATGTCTGGTTCCTCCAAAGACGCCTCACTTGTGTCTCTCAAAAAGGTCGAATATTATGTCAATTAATCGAGAGAAGGTTTTCTTTCATGTCTTTGTTATTTGGATCTTTCCGTTTGTTTCTGAATTAATATGTGAGTATTATGTCCTCTTAAACAAACCTCGCTGTTATGTTATGTGGATTGACTGAGTTTCCTTACAGAGATTTCATTAGGAGAGTATTTGTTTTCTCCGTGTTTGTAGGTAAACGTTTAGGGCATTTCCCTTGTTTCATTTTTTGTGATACATATTTTTATTAAGTTTTGGGTACTAAGCTGTTTATTTGGTGAAATCTGTTTGTTTTTTTGCAGCAATATTATACTGCTATGTTTAACTTCGAGTGTTTGAAGCTTTATGTACATCAGAAATATTGTACTAGCTTGGTAGTCATTCCTGAAGGCTCAAATATTTTTTTGTAGTACTGTATATGTGAGTTTCATACACAAATTTGCTACTGGACATTTTCATCTCCCGAAAAATATATTCGGTTTCATCATTTGATAATCTTTCCAGGTGCGCACCTGTTATCTTGAACCAATGTGGCTTGCAGTATTTTGTGGTTGCATTTTATTTCTTGGTTTGGACTCGGTTTTATGTTTGTTAACTATGCACCAGTAGTATTTGAGTGCGTGTAATTAAGCAGCAGCGTAGTCCACAGTAGTGGCTAATAATAGGTGTTATCTTTTCAATATGTAATTTTTTGTAGTAAGTTTGACATGTGTGATAGTGGGCCCCTTTTTTGTACATTTTTTAGAAGTTCAGTTCTGGAAAAAGACCAAACATTGGTGTTTAATATGCTCAGGGACACAAAACCTAAGCTTAAAGTATCCTAACAGAGCGGGCTTGTTATATTCTTTGTAATTATTGTTCATTTGTGCTTTGTCTCTAACACAGAAGTATTCGGGAATATTCCACGAAAAATCCATGAATTCTTAAGATTCAATGGAATAGATTGTGCTTGTATCATTTTGTGCTGAGGATAACCACAGAAGTGGTATAGCAAGGGATAGACCTGCTATCTTTTCTTGTCTAGTATTAGTGTTTCGCCTAAGCGGCAGGTCCTTTCAGATTGTTTTTTTTTCTTCACCGTTTACTATTTGTTTCAGGCAAAGTTCTGGCTTGATCTTGTCCAGAATAGAATTCTATGACAAACGTTTGTTACTGCGGCGATCTACTTGTGCGTTCCGTGAGCCATAGAGTTAGTAAGTGAGTAATTTGTTTAATAAGGAGTTGAGCAACCCTCAAGGGTTCTTAGCTATTTTTGTGTTTACAAATGTTAAAATTTCCCTATAATTTTAGGGCGAGTTCGCCAAGTTCCTGCGAGAAGGTTTATATTTTTGTCCCCAGACAGGAATCGACGTAGTGTTCCCAGAGCTTTTGCTGTGATTGTAGCGCTTTTCATTGAACAAAGAAGTTGGTAATAGAGTAAACTGCGAAACTATTTGAAGTGTGTACTTCAATGTTTTGTTTTTTAAAATATAATTTTTATATTTATAACTATCTTCAGGTGGCTATTTGCGCAGTACTTCATTCATCGAGTACGGGGGTTCACACCCGGGAAATTTTTGAAAATTAGCTTTTCAAAATCGCGGTTTAATGCTATTCCGACAGACGACAGTAAAATTGCTAGTTCGACATTAATCCCCCTCAAATTTTTTATTCCCCCAAAATATTTTTCTCGGTGGCGCAACTTGCGCCATACATCCCCCCTGTGGGCGGCCCTGACTGTCGTAGACCCCACGGCTACCTGACCGGTGTGCAGAGAAATAAACATAGGGTTCTGAATATCTTGGAAATTTAGCTTAAAGATGGTGGCTGCTGCAAATTGAATTTCTCGAAAGAGGGGAGAAACGTAAAAAGGAAATAATTTGTGATGAGAATAACATTGATCTTAATGTTTTATTAGAATAATAAAATATTTGCAGAATTTGAAGAATTACAGTAACGAAAGAGCATTAGAGTGTTAAATTGTGTATCAATAGTAGAAAAATGCGAAACGCTAAAATATTGTTTCTCCAAATCAAATGTTTTAAGCGGAAAGTTTGCAAAAAATGAAGTATCGCTAACAAATTAAACATATCTGCTTATGCTGCCATCTATTACTAACTGAAAAATTAGTATTCGGAAA
Source organism: Lepisma saccharinum (assembly GCA_022664845.1). Lineage (NCBI taxonomy): Eukaryota > Metazoa > Arthropoda > Insecta > Zygentoma > Lepismatidae > Lepisma > Lepisma saccharinum. The sequence continues at coordinate 30,019 of JAGDQP010005432.1, read as the reverse complement.
TTGAATATTAATTAAACTAAAGTAATCTTTTAGCTCCTTCTAGAAAATTAAACCAATAAGTTATACAACATCTTATATCTGTTGCGTTCTTTGTACCTCAGATAACCAACAGAACTCAGGTACTATACCCACAGCTGCCAACGATTTTACCACCTTCATAAGCTAGCATAATCACTCATTGATGACAACACTTTAATATCTTCATGGAGTTCCATAATTCAAGGTCATACGGCCAATTTAGGAATCAAAGGATCTTGAACAAAATTCTTTGAAAAATTACGATATTTCTCCTAATGGATTCCATGCAAGGGGGTTGTTGGAGGGGGCCCCTTCTTAATTAGGTTTTATTTCTTCCTAGCCCTTTGTTAAATTTGGAGCACATCCCAGAAACTAGGGCGGCTACTATAAGGCAAACACACTTCCAATAGACCAGTAAGGTTGATACAATTCATACGTGTATTTCTAAGAAAGCAAGAGAAAGTATGAAGGTGTTTTCGCACATATTTGTCTCGAATCTTGAACCAATAGTTTGGAGTACACTGTAACATCACTTCCGCTCAGCGGACTGTTTAAAAGGTAACAAAATAATGAACTGGTATTGTTTTGGGATTTTTACCGTGAAGGTCAGCAACTCAAACAACATGGGTATGTGTTGGGTTGTATACCATCAAGGGGCGAATTTAACTGTATTCCCTTTTTACAAGACGTGTTTCCGTCGTCAAGTCCTTGATGAGTTCTCTTTCAAGCCCTTGACCTCAACATTGTCTCGCATCACGTAGTGTACTTTTGTTATCTTCTTTAGAGCCTGTCGTGGCATCGCTATTACTATCTCCAGCAAGGCAGTAAACCTGCCTATCTGACTTGAATCGCGGTTTTGAATTCCAAATAAAAAATATAATATTGATCGTCGATTGTAAATAAATTAATGTACGTAGAAATTAGAATATGTAGATAATTCGTCGTTATTGTAGATTCCTCTCAAATATTAAACTTGGCAGCTAGCTCAGATAATTCTTAATCTCAAAACATCTCAGAGTATCTGTAATCAGAAATCGTGCGGGATATCTTTGACACGAAATCAATCAATCAATTATCTTAATATTCATCCAGGAGAGAAAAGAAGGTAACTGCTCCAAGTCTGTTTAGCAAAACCTTTTCTTCCTGACGAGTACAGTGGAGACTTCTTGCTCAGAGCTCTGCAACTCCCGCCCGCATCTAGCTAATAACAGAGAAATATAAATCTGGTAATAGCCGCGAAGGCAAAACAATCGATTTATTTAAATCAAATTGTGGAATTCTTGAACATACCATACATCACCATCTCTTACATACATATGGTAACAAACTTCATATGGCGTTTCCACTTTATTCTCGTTAGTAACAGAAACACATATTCCAATTTTGTCATAATTGTTTTCAAATTAAACCTAATTAAACTGCTTTCATTTTTATTTCCTACTTAGCCTCCTTATGTGCATTCGAAAATACTTTTATTTATTTCACCTATCATGTCGCTTAAAACCAAATAGACATGATTCTTCATTTTCATTCTTCCGTTAAACATCTACAAAAAATAAGATAACTGCTCATTATAGTAAAAACTTTAAATCACATCTCTAACAATACTAACATTCTTTAAAATAGTTTAAATTCAAATTAATAATCAACAATATAAACATTTCAATCCAATTAATTAAATAAAATTCAATATTTGATACAACAATCCTTCCTAATGATGTACCCACATCAAATTTTAGGCTGTTATTAGCCGTACGTAACTAGTCAACGAGCTGCTTTTATTCGCTTGCAACCAGTCGCGCGACCAGTTGATCAACCGCTTGAAAATAGAAACAAAATTAGTAACAAAGATAGTGTCGAGTAGTGGATAGCTCCTTCTGCGTGCTCTGCTCATAAAAAGAGAAGACGTAGGGTCAGGAGGTTTCGGAAACACCCTATGTTAGTGCCTAGGCTGTGCAAAGGACTGTATTACACACTCTTTGATGATCTTTGTGCAGACCAAAATATTTTTTTGTATTATTTAAGGATGTCCAAACTTTCGTTTGAAGAGTTGCTTGCCTAGATATAAAGGTTGATATAACTGGACGTGATTAAGAACTAAATAAATGTATTACTGCAGAGGAAAACTGGCTCTTACACCTGGCCGCATTTTTAGTGCACTTTGAGGAAAGAGGGTGCTTACTCCCTTAAAGCGTTTTTCCACAGAAAGAAAAAAAATACAGGTCGCATTATTTTGTCTACTTTTCATGTGCTAAGCTTGAAGCAAATCGGAGGGGAACACCTCGCGAATGTTCTTTGTAAGAATGGTTTATGACAAAAATTTTTACATGGAGATATCCTTTTTCAATTTAACCGACTATTGACAACCAATCTTACCGTATAATTTGTAATCACTTACCCAAGATGTTCTTCTCATATGCTGGATTATTGTCAAAATCCGGAATAAAGTTTCTCAAAACATCGTTCCAGCATTTAGGCTAAGCCTTTCAACCTTGTCTGAATATGATTCTAACCTGCTATCTCAAATTACAGGATTTTTTTCCACTTCACAAATGAAGTCCTCTGTATTAACTTTATTTTATATTAAATTAGTGCATTCCTTCAAGTTTGAAGCTTCTGTGCGCACAGTTTGAGCAACGTCTACATTCACTACAGTTTCTTCGATTTCATGAACAGTGGCCATTGTCATAAACGAAAGAAAACCCTGACTACGTAAGACACAATTCGCATTACAAATGAGAGAAAACTGATTGGCCAAACCTGTGCTGAGCATGCGCACTCAATCAGTTTATCAACTGGTCGCGTCCACAAGTCTCTTGCGGCTAATAGGCTCCATATACTACAATGCCCCGTTGGTCTCCTGTTTCGACTAAAAGTCGCATGGCCATGAGACAGGTTTTCTTGTCGACGAGACTAGTTGCATACGGCTAATAGGGCCCTTAGAGATGAAGGTAGGTTGTATGGAATAACACAGAAAAAATGTCTTAGCGCACCGATATTGTAATTTTGAACACGTTTAGGCCAATTTCAATTTAATAGGCGATTTTACTTCCTTTTTTTATGAGCGTTAACTTTTTATTTTTAGCTATTTGTCGCCCCCGAAGCGCGCCGCCCTGAGCGCTTGCCCCCTTTTTGCCCCTTCCCGGCACTGTCTGAGAGCTTCGAGAAATGGAAAACAAGTTTTAAGTTCTGTCTTCGGGATTTTGAAAAGTAAACCCAGGATTTGTTTGGTATTTTTTCTTGTATTTCCAGTTGTCATGCGAAAAAGACGTATGTTGCAGAATGTTTTCAAATTTTAAGATACGCGTACTACTACTACTAATAATAAATAGTAAAAATCAACAATGTGTGTAACTAGACATGTGACTTTTTACGTAAATACTTTTCACCTTAAAACATGTTCGTATTGCACATGTGTTTCTGGCTTAGTAGAAGATAAGATATTAAAACTTTGGTAAGCTTTATATGGGCCAGTCTAGTAGCTTTGGACCTCGGCCCGTCACGATTCGCCTTTAGCTGTTAAAATCCACACCCATGCTGCTGCAGGAACTCGAACCCGGGACCTTCGAGCCGATGGCCTACTGGCCACCCGGCCGGCAAGATAAGATATTATTTGTATAGTTTCATACTTAACTGTTTTCAAAATGTCCCAGATTTATTATTATTAATGCTAAAGAGATCGTTATTTTAATTTGCGGTTAAAACGTCTACACTAAAATCTATCAGAGGAAATTCAAAATTGTATTCATCATTTCTTCCACCCCGAATTAAAAGTGAGAAGTTTATGGAACTCGAGATGGCCGGGAGGAGAAGAAAATATTCTGCATTGGCTGATCAAGTTAGAGCTGCGATTCTATCAAGTTATTATGGTCGCACTATACTAACATTCGCAAAGGCTTCGGTCTTTATTTTTATTTCTTTTTTCTTTTCTAATCCTTTTTCATTCGTCTTTCATTTATCCTCTTTGTCTTCTTTCTCATTTCTTACTGTCCTTATTTTGTCTTCCTTTCCTTCTTTCTATCTTTCCTTATTTCTTTTCACTCAATATTTCCTTTCCCTAATTACTTATTTCTTCTCTTAATTTCTTATTTATTCTTATCTCTAATTTATTCTTTCTTTTCTCTTTTGTTTCTTTTATCTTTCATTTCATTCCCCCTCTTTGTTTTCTTTTTATTTATTTCCTTCATTCACAATCATTTTCTTTCTTTATTTCTTCTTTCTCTTCTTTATATACTATTTCTTTGATATCTTTTTCCTTTTTCCTCTCATTCTCTTTCCCCGCTTTCTTCTTCATTTTTCATTTCTGTGTTTTAATATCTTTCTTATTTCTTTCCTTCCTTCTTTATTCTCTTCTTTCTTTCTCTAACTTTATTTCCTTCACGAATCTGTTTTCTACCTTTCTCTATCTTCCTCTCTTACCCACTGTCTTCCTTTTCTTTCGTTTTCCTTCTTTCTCTCCCATTTTCCTTCCTTATTTATTTTGTTTTCTTCAAGATTCACTGACCATTCAGCCTACACACGAAATCAGAATTGTGAATTTTTTTCACTCTTTATTCGACGAAACACTCTGACTTTGGATAAATGATATTCTTTTAAATAATATTCCGAAACTTTACGGATGTGATTTATTCTTTAAGGCTCAATCCCAGTGGGTTTTCCCGCCTTTTTCGTTTTACGTCAGTTATTTAAAATTCAGAGCAGGTACACAAAATTTAACTTTAACGGACCAAAGTTCGTTTCGTACTTCAATACTGGGTAGAATTAGTTTTAAAGAAATCCTGAAGTTATTACTAACATTTACTTAAAGTTAATTAAACTCATTATTGAAATACGAAACGAACTTTGGTCCGTGAAAGTTAAATTTTGTGTACCTGCTCTGAATTTTAAATAACTGATGTAAAACGAAAAAGGTGGGAAAACCCACTGGGATTGAGCCTTAAAAACTTGTAAGGCTGATTTCACATCTCTTTCGAGAGGTTCACAATGCATCATCGATTTGTTTTCCGTCATTTGTTTCGTCGAAAGTTATCGAAAGACGCGACCCTACTGTAAAGTTAATCGCGTTTAGTTAAAAATGACAAGTAAAGACCTGACAACTTTTGTCAATAACAAAAAAAAAAAACAGTAGGCATCGGGAGTAAGATATTTATACAAGAAATCTTTGAATGTTGTTCTCAAGTACCTGATGGGACGAAAGAGAGACCCTTTTGGAAGGCGTTCTCTCTCCGTTGCCCGGCTAGCCTATGGGATAAAGCGTTGAAACGCTGGCCGGAAGATAGGAAGTTCAATTCCCACCCAGTTACAAGTTTTTTTCTTTTTCATTCATAAGAATATTATTTTTTACTTTCTTAATACTCATTAATAAATGCTCCCTTTGCTTCTTTTTACATTTAATTGCGTCAATTTCATATTCAAACGTTGAAAATCTCATCTGAATAGGTGGAAATTCATCTAAAAATGTGGAATTCTGCCCTTTCGAATTTAATGCGTTGTGGAAAATGAGTTAGCATTAAATCGTAAAAAGAAAAAAATCTAAAGTATTTGTGACTATCTATTTCTCCTTAGAATGTGTGACATTCTTTGATGTTTCTATCAACTTTAAACTCCATAACTGATTGGCTACGGAACGATGGTCTTTTGGAGGTTGTTTCCAGTTGTTTGTTTTCTTCTTTGTTTGGACAAAAACAAAAGTCTTAAATAAAATTTCACGGAAAACAAAAGATTATTTGAATCACGCAGTTCATGTCTTCTGTAAGTATGAGCATTGACTAATTTAATGACATCCATGTTTTGTATGTTATAATAACATCCGCCAACTGGTTGTGAGTTATCTCCATTGCTTCACCCCTTGTCATCAATTCATTATTTCTTTCGTGTTTTAATGTCGCCTCTGCTTTGTCTCTTTTGTCGCTTCTTCCCGCCGACAGAGGGTGTTAGTAGCAATCAACAACAGTAATGAATGCCCTGTCACTAATGAAGAGAATCGCTTGTTCATTGTTAATGGCCTGATTTCTCTCATTCGTTCCAATTCAGTCGCTTTGAATTAAAACTTTGCAAACAAACATTCTGATCGGATTCTTTTCTTTTCTCCTGCTTCTTAAATGCTGTGTCCTGTATGAATGTAGGCCGGTATCCTCTGAATGTGTACTTGCTTAGATTCTGTTCAAAATGACGTCAGTGATGCCAACCTATAAGATTTGTTGACAACATTGTTTTTCACTCAAACGAGGGAAACGTTTCTTTTTCTTTTCTTTTTTACTTTTTTGGTCTAAACATTTGTTTCACTTGTTTCTTATCCTATTTTCTGTCGTTCCTCTCTCTATTTTCTTTATGAAGAGGCCCGAAGGAGAGGTGTAATCGGGTAATCAGAGTCCATAATTCAAAATTGACATTTAATTTAATTTTACAGAAAAATTATCCAATTTCAATTTGCAAGAAGAAGAAACGAAATCAATAATAAATAAAACCCGCATTTACTTTACTTGAAATAGGCAGGCAAAAAGGAATTATTATTGCTGAAGTAGGCACTTAAAGATGCGTTATAATTTCTAAAAATATGACTTACTCTTATTTCTTTTAACACCCTATATTAAGCCTTCCATCATGATGTTCTTAGTTGGTTGCACATCACCCCAAGTTGTTTCTTCAAGTTTTCAACGTATATTAAGCCTTCTGTCTCTGAGAACAGTTCTCACTTTTGAAAATGATCTCTCAATGTCCACAGAAGATAGAGGAACATACATAAAGGAAAGTATTACTGACATTTTCATATCAACGACAATCTAATGTTCACCTTTAAGTACACTGCATATGTTTTTAATTTACTCTCGATTCTCATTTGCACCCACTACAGGCTTACATTTGTACTGACACTTCCAACAGTTTGTTTCTCACACACTATCCGTCGTTGTCACCAGTTTCTCGTCTTTCTTCTCAAGTTTCATTATTGCTTCTGGTAACGTAGTGTAGTATGCGTAAGCTGCCAGGGCAATAGCCAGTGATAGGTCTTAAGAGCCTTCCTCGCGCTCGTCTCTACTTTTTAACATTTTTTTCAAAATATTTCAAAAACTAAGAGTACTATGAAAAATGTAATTTCATAGCGCACTATAGAGCTTAAAAATTACTATGAAATACAATGGGAAGTGATCTCGAAATCTTGTCCATTGATGAGTGATACGTTTTCAAAGATTATGACGTCATTATTCAATTGAAGTCTCAGTACTCATCAATCGACAAGATCTCGAGATCGCTGTCCATTATATTTCATGGTAATTTGTAAGTTCTAGTGCGGTAAATTCTAATATATATATATAAATTCTCTTAGATTTTGAAATATTTTGAAAAATGTTTAATAAGTGCGGGGGAATCTTAATGCCATGAATTGTACCAGAGGTTCAGAAACTACTGAAGCAGTGAAGAGTAACAGTAAATGGGAATGCGATACACAAGGTCAGCTTAAATTACTTTAAAGAATCACCCCTAGTCACAATTTTCTCCCCATGAATTCACGGCGAAGAGACAGCTTAAGGCGACAAAGGCAGCGTTGCTATATTTTTGTTTGTGTTTAATGCCAAAAACAAAACAAAAATGTCTAAAGTACATTAAAAGGCAGAAAAAGGCATTATGTTTAGAAATAGGCAACAGAATGCAAAAAAAAAAGGCAAAATGAAAAAACACTTTAAACGTTCCCACGATGGGTAAAAAGGTTACCTATTATGTATATGCTGATAATTCGCAACGAAAACGAAAAGGCATTTTAGCCAAATTTCGGGCTCTAATAATAACTACAGTATTATGATTTCAGATCGGCTGACCGTAATTGAGCTGAAAACAGCATTTTCTCCAATGGTACGCTCGGTTAATTAAAACAATAATAGCATGCATTCTACAGTCACTAAATAATCGTGTGTGTTCTCAACACTGATTAAAAATAATCGAACCTTCGAAAAAATTTCCCCGATGCTTCAGTCTCTTTTCAATTGCGTGTATCTTCTGGTATCAAATCTCAGTCTGTATTGTGTTGTTTTGTATGTCTGTAACCTGTTAAGATCTTCCATTATGTCCGTGGTTATTTCTGTTGATGTCATTAAGCTTCTAATTGTTAATCTTTCACCTACGCTGTGTTTATGCAATAATCGTATGTTCTCCTTCCTTCGCAAACTTGCTCCAAAGTCCTGACATATATTCAGTTGTACTTACATCAAGCGTCGATATAGTATTTAAATGAACAATCTTTCCCACTTCATCTACGTGACTTTTTCTGACCAATAACTTAGTGAGTCCCTTTTTATTTTAAGATCCCACAGGAATATATCAACTCACTTGTAAAACATCCGCCTTTGTTGTTTAGTAGACACCACTGGGTCTCATGAATAGTCCTATATTCCTGAGTGGGAAATAACGACCAATCGTAGTCAGAGCTGAAACGGGTCACTGGGTCAAGTTTTGAACCGGGTCACCGGTTTGACCCACTGACCCGGTATTTTATTCTTTTCTTATTGCCTTTGAACAGTGTTTCTTTCAGGGGGTGACCGAGACTGGGGTTTTACTCCCAGAGCACGAAAAATTCAACGCGGCAAAGTTCCTAAGAATATAAAGGCTCCCAATACATTTTTTTTATAAATCAAAAAATATTTTCTAAAAATTGGCGAAATACTTTTTTATATTATTAATTTGTTCTAAAAACCTGGTTTTACCTACAGTAAAACTGCTAGGCCGATGAAGGTTAGACCTAAAAATACAAGCAATTTACTTGCAGTCTGTCTCATCTCTTTCCTGTACAGAAATAAGAGTATTTTCTACAACTATCAGTTCTCTGTTTGTGTTTCCTTACCTGCTTATGACAAGCTTAACAGAATATAATTTTGCCGTCGCTTATAAATGTTGGATCGTCCTCGATCCACGACCGAATCAAGGAATATTAAACTGTTTTCACCTTCGACATCTACGCAAATTCACACATATGCTACGAGCTTCAATCAAGTTCAGTATTTAAAGAAATAAAGTTCATATCATTGATTTCTATCTAAAAGCGATACTGAACTGAGCGATGCCACTAAACATTTAAATAATTTATGAAGCCAGGGAACGTCTAAATTCTTGCAAGAGGTGTAAATATTATTTACATAATGTACTATTATATGCACAGTCCTGTACGTGCATAACTCAAGAATTAAATCATAAACAGGCCCTCACATCGATAACAAGCTTCAAATACTGGGAACTTAACGTTTCGTCCACATTCGTTTAAACTGAAATAGATTATTGTGCTGAACGATCAATCCAGTATCGTTGCGTATAGCTCGATGGTTCAGTTCACACATGCATAAAGATCAAGATTAAATCAGTCACTGACAAACTGTTCACTTTAAACTAACTAAACCTTTAAACCAAGATACATAAACTGGTAGGCCATTCCGAGAGCTTTAGTCATTGTTGACTGAATGGCGTGTCGTGTCACTTGGAAGATACTGTACCTTAAAAGAAGCTTAGCTCAAGTGTGACTGACCGTTATGCTAGGTAGTTTGTTTTCTCGCTGAATTTGTGTGACATACTTTGTGTTTCTAAAGACTTCTAAATTATTAAATATTTGATTTTTTAAACCCCAAAATAAATGTTTATTACCAAAAAGCCTCAAATAATTATTTAGAGGTTCTAACATAAAAAAAAAACATTGAAAGATCTAAAATATGAAACTCAATCACTCACACTGTGACTTACGGAGCTCGCAAGTTCATCGCTGAATAATAAACGTTCACCGTCAGTATCTATCCTGGGCAAGATAAAGCCAGTTTTCATCACAAACATCTACTTCTCGAAGATCACTTCTAATATTGTCCTCCCAACGTGGTCTAAAATATGAAATAGCAAACCATTTTTTAAAATTACAAATCCAAGTCTTCGTAATAACTAGAGCTAGAATTATTATGTAGCATGATATTGGGAAATATATACATAAATATGCAACATAAACTAATGAAATATGTATAATAATATGTAATTATGATAAAACATGTAATATCATATAAGCAAATTGTAAAAGGCCTACCTACTCTTGCTAACTGCCAACTTACACACTTGTAATATAAAATTTCTATGTGATCGATGTGCGGATCCTATTATAATCAATATATACGTAACTTCTTAATAATGCTCCGTCTGCTCATATCTTCAGGTACGTGGTATCCTAACATGAGAACGGACATTTGGTGTATCCCAAGTCTACTGCACGTAGTGGCGGCTACAAAAGAACTTTCGTACAAACCCGTAGAGAGCAAACTAATATAAGATTGCTGCGGTGCTTCTCAGCTTCCTGGGCAACCTATATTAGCGTCTCCTTTAATGATAAAGAAAACACCGGAAATAAATTAAAAGTATTTATTATGAAAGGATAAAAGATAACATACGGTTCCTCTACATGATGAAATCCAACATAGATACCATTAGCTGTAAACCAATAGTTACTAAATCTTTTTAAACAAGAATAAATAACATAATCTTTTACTTCTTATAAACATAAACATTCAATTAATTAATTATACTTATGTGCCGATTGCTCAAGTAACAGATAAATCATAACGCCGTTTCAAACATTGGAACAACAACAAATATGTGGCGCAGGATGATTTTTTTAAAGCTTATGGATTTCATTTGGTTCTGGAATTTGTAAATGAAGTCCGATTTTTATGCGGTTTGTGGCAAATGAACAAGGAAGGATGGGAGATTTATGGGACTATGTTTACCGGTTTAAATTCATCCCGGGTAATATCGCCCACGCCTCAACAAAAACAGCAAATATTCACCAGTGTACCTTACGCGTTGATGCTGTGCGGACGTTTGAGTTTCCTCCTGTAGATGATAACCTCGTCAAGGTCAACAAGAATCAGGAAATTGGGCCGTTGTATTGTATTGTTAATTGTTGTGCTGTAAAGTTGTGAGTACAGTTCTGTGCTATAGGATTATTGCGCTCAGGAGACAGTGAGAATGGTGTACTCTGTGCAGGATCGTGTGTTTATCGTTAAAAGTTTTTGGAAAACGGATTCTGTTGTTGCAACGCAAAGGGCATTTAGAAACAAATTTGCCTCACCTTCTGCCCCAGACAGGAACACAATATTGTCGCTAGTGAAGAAATTGGAAGGAACAGGATCGCTTCTGAGTAAAACAGGGAAGCATCGGACCCCGCGGGCGGGTGTTGTGGAAGATGTCCGTGCTCGACTCCTGAGGTCGCCCACGAAACCTCTCCGTCGTTTGTCACAAGAAACCGGCTATAGCTATTCGAGATGTCAAAAGGCAGCGAAAACTGCACAAGTAAGACCATACAAAATTACAGCTGTCCAAGAATTGAAGGATCCAGATAAAGATAAACGTGTTGCTTGCTGTAATTGGTTTTTAATGTTCATTGTGTGTAATCCTGATGTTCTGAAAATAACGTGGTTTACTGATGAAGCCTGGTTTCATCTTTGTGGGTACATTAATTCTCAGAATATACGGTTATGGGCAGCAGATAATCCACATCGTCTAATGGAAATTCCGTTGCACCTTTCAAAGTTGGGGAATGGTGCGCTGTCTCAGCATCACGTATAGTGGGACCATTCTTCTTCAACGAAACAATGAGCAATCAGCTGTATAGGGCAATTTTCATGTAATTTATTGAAAGGTTGGACGACATTGAACTCACACAGGAATATTATCAACAGGATGGTGTAACATGCCACACATCACATGACAATATGACCTTGATTTAAAGTTTCTTTGAGAATAGGGCAATTTCAAAGGGATTGTGGCCTCCGAGGTCTCTGGACTTGACTACACCTGACTTCTTTCTGTGGGTTTTCCTAAAGGGACGTGTGTACAAAAACCACCCTACATCCCTTGAAATGTTGAAGCAGAACATTACGACTGAAATTGCGAACATTAGCGAAGAAACATTACGTCTGACAGCTCTTAACATGGAACGGCGTGTTCGACTTTGTCTACAGGAAGGAGGCGGACATTTTCAGCATCTTCTCTAAAGTTAAGATGTTATGTCTTATGTTGTGTTATGTCTTCTTTGTGCCATAAATTTTATGTTTATGAGTGATAACACAAAGACTGCATTTCCATTCTGCAATTCCGCTTCAAACAAATCCAAAACCCCATTCCAATTGTAAGGTACACTGGTAAATATTTTCTGTTTTTGTTGAGGCGCGGACGATATTACACGGGATGAATTTAAACCTTTAAACGTAGCCCCATAAATATCTCATCATTCCTTGTTCATTTGCCACAAACCGCATAAAAATCGGACTTCATTTACAAATTCTAGAACCAAATGAAATCCATGAGCTTTAAAAAAAATCACCCTGCACTTCAGGGATAAATACCTTTATTAATCTTTTCATACACACAACGGCAAACTAATAAATGATGCTTTTATATCTCACCTCACTATCACTATGATGTGCAATGTTTTGCCGTATTTCTAAGTACTTCACGTAAAATATTGCGTATTTATTCCAGAGATTGACATTTACCTTCATTTGTCTTTTATACATACAATGGTGATTTGATAAGTGATTGATAATTAATTCACCTCACTAACACATTTACGCACAGTATATTATCTGCTATTTTACGATATTTTTATGTAGTTTACCTAAAAATATTTAACATTAAATAAACCAAATTTGATATTGCATGATAAACATTAACATTTGTTTGTTTTTCATACATAAAATGATTATCTAAAGAGGAATTTGATATTTCACAATCAGGCCTTTTTTTTTCATATTTTGAGGTCATAGATTAAAGCCGATCAGAAAGGATATACTTGTGTGTTGACAATGACCTTTTCACGTCGCAAGTTGTCACTGGGACAAGTAGTTCTGACATGTTTATTTCAACCTACATTTATTCCAGAGAATTTCTGAGAATCTCCTACTTCTTTGGGGAAATCTCTTTCTCATCCATTGCATAATTTTGAAATATGTATTTATTTATTATTATTTTTTTTTTTTTTTTGATAGAGCAAGCTTCAAGTCGTTGACGATGCCACACCGCCTGAGTTCTACTGTTATTGATATTGGAAATATCAAATTCTCAAGTTTATTTTTGCACACTGTCGGCAAATTTGTAGAGCTTAAATAAATCATTTGTGCATCCTCGGTGGTCTATTCTTTTATTCTTATTTTCTTGTCAGGAATCATGTGAGGTGGTTTCGTCGGTGTTCTTTTTTCCACACCTTGTATATTTGTACAGTATATTGTTCAAGTCAAAACAAAATTACCCTGACGCCATATGTTTCCTATAGGGTCTAAGGTCGTTTAGTTTTGATCGCGACTATATACGCATAGATTTACGTAAAATTAGAAAATATGTATAGATATATCAAATCAACACAAAGTGTGTAACATAGAACGAAATATGTAAAAGAAAATCCAAATATAATGATACTAATGTTACAATGGACATTTCCGTTTTCACCGTTCTTATATATTTTACAATTTGTTTGTGTACATCAGATTAAATAATATAAAATGTTTTTGAAATTTTTGCGCTACGGTTTTCCGTTACGTAGAAATATAGTATGAAATACTGATAATTTAATCTCCTACGTCATAGAACGAAAATCATCTTCTGATTGGTTTGACGTAATCAATTCGTACTATTCCCGTAGCTATATGCTTCTCCCTATGTTACGTTCCTTATTCAGAAGTTTGAAGACAAAAAAAGAGAGAGAGAGAGAGAGAGAAAGAACATTCACATCATCACTTAACGAAATAATTCATGTATAAATCTGCAGAACACATTCCAGTAAGTTAAAACATCAAAACGTGCTTTTAATAGTAGAAATTACTCGAAACAATGACAGAGGTCAGTCTTAACTTGCGTGCTCTTCTTATCGCT
>JAGDQP010005432.1:0-16017 GCA_022664845.1 Lepisma saccharinum | reverse complement strand
GTACAAGTAGTACGTTAAATTGTTAACAGATGGCAGTAACGAGCACTATTAATTCATGTGCTTTTAAGTTCTTGAAAAATGCTTCACTAGCATTCATCAAAACAAGTATACGATTGTCGGATGTAAAAGCCCAACATTTTTTTTTTTACAAAAAATAGATAATTCTTTTTGAATACAAGAGTTCTAAAGAACATTATTAGAAGATCTGATTTAGTCATGAAAAAAGAGCTGCTATAAATTAGTGCTGAAGCTACCAAAATATATCAATATCTTAAAGAAGTATTAAAAGTAAAAATCAATTTTAAATGAATAAAACGAACTAAATGACGTGTTAAGGCATACAGAAACGCTATTCACCACTTCTACAATTTCTTTGGATCCATTTTTGCTATCTCTTGTTAACAATACTAACAAATCAAATACCATCTGTATGTTAATGACAAGCAGTCTGTAGATCGACTACGTCATAACATGGCGGCGCCCGATTAAGCGCAAGACTGAGACTGTTTCGAAGCAAGGCTTTATTACTCTTGATAAATACATCACAGAAAGAAAAGAAAATGTTTTCCGTAGTCTCAGTCGGAAATTACTACCGGAAATGTCCATTCATGAATATTTCTACTTTCTGGAGTCCTAGATAACTGCAAATAGAATATGTAACTACATAAAAAATCCTAGCTCTAGTAATAACATACGGAAATAGTAAAAAAAAAAAAAAAAAAAAAAACCCTCTAGGAGAGTGCAAACTGAAAATACTGTAACTGCCGACTGAGGTAGTCGTGTGATCTGAGGCGTTAATCGTTAGCTATTCGATCATCGGTTCACCCGATCGCAAAGTCAGTCGGTTCATTTGGGTCACGTCCGGGTCACGCACATCACTCCTGTCAAGATTAGCTCAATTGGGTCACCTAAGTCCGACCCGGCTTCAGCTCTGGTCGTAACCTAGGTACTTGCCTGGCCCGGTCATTTCGCTAGTGACGGTGAGGAGGACCAGATTCGATCCTACGTGTGTCCTCAGTATAATTCAAGATCTGCGACTGAAACAACTTGACCACGTAATTTGGGTGACATATCGATAAAAAAAAACACCATCAATTCACCTTCGCAAGGAAATTAAGGCTCACAGAACTCCCGTCAGGAAGAACATTAATAATATATCATCATTTGTGCTTTATTTTTTTTTCTCTCCTAAACTCCTATTTGTGTTAATCAAAGGCCTAGAATTTAGCTTTGACTAACAAAATTTGCATTAGTGATTCATCAAGATGTGGTGAAAACTAAACTATATTTACCAATAATTACGTTAATAATTTAGTCAGTGCTTGTAAGCTTATGTGGAAATGAAATGGAACATATTTTTAAAAAATTTCAGACTGGAGCCTTTATAGTTTTCTGATTGGCAACACTGCATGAGGTGATCTTGAAAAAGAACACTCTTTTACTCGATGAAAAGAAAGTTTTCTCACACATTTTCCATTTCATTAGTTAAAGCAGAAACAAAGTTTGGTAACCTGTAACATATCAGAGTAATGTTATCACTTACGCATGAATTCAGCGCCCACGTTGACAGAAATCCTGAATGAATGACCAAATGCACGATTACTGATTATTTTGCTTCAAAAGTGTGGAATTAATGTGGAAACAATTTGAAAGAGTAGATACTATACAAAAAAGAAAAGTTTAAAAAAAAATTAGTGCTTGTTGAGCTTTTGTGATAAGAAGAGAGAGAATAATTTGCAAACTATGGCTCGAATCAGAAAGAAAATTAATGTTCAACCTTCCCAAACTTGAAAGGGAACGTTTAGATTTAATTAAGAAGAAAAGAAAATGTTTCAATGCCTTTTATTAAAATGAAAAGTGGTATATGTAATTGTCTTTGAGGAGTGAACGAATGTATAAGCCTTCTGTTTTCTCTTTTCTCCAGTTTTCTTGAATGTTCGGCCGAGGTTTACATTATCTGGACGTCGTCAGCACTTTGAAGAGGTCTCATTCTTTGGTGGAGAATTCTAATTTTGTTCTGCCTGTCTGTTCGCCCTCACATCTGTAAAGAAAGCTAATTTATCGATAAAAGAGAATTTAGTTAACTTCATGATTTGGAATTAGTGATGTCACTTTACCCGGCGTTTTCAATGTGGTGATGTTACAATATGTGATGCAAAATAGAGTTTTCACTATTTTTATCACTGTTATATAAAAGTTTTACTATGTTATCACTTTTACATAGGATTTCTACGATTTTATAACTTTTATATTTAATTTTCACTATTTTTTATAACTTTTACACAGGATTTTCACTTCTTTTTATAACTTTTACATATAATTTTCACTAGTTTTACCACTTTTACGTAGAACTTTCACAGTTTCTTATCACTTTCACATCCGATTTTCACTATTTTTACTACTTTCACATAGAACTTTCACTATTTTTATCACTTTTACTACTTTGATTAGTTTTATATCAGATTTTTACTATTTTTATCACTTTACATAGGATTTTAACTACTTTTTAAAGACTTTTACATCCGATATGAAGAGCAATGTGTATCTTGCGCTATAACGTTTTTACCGCACGTTCCTTTAGTATAAATACATCAGTATATTACTTACTAAACTGTTTCAAACTGTACTAACTGCTACTTGAAACATTTTTTATTTTGAACCCCTGTTCGTGGATCACGAGAGGGATGGTTGCGAGGAGGATTGAAAGAATTACTAAAAGCTTTCTGGAGCTGATCTAACTTTATGCTATAAATTTATTTGTCGAAAAGATTGAACAATACCCCAAAACAATTTCCAGTACAACATTTTAATCACTTACTATTATTATACTAATACTATACCGATACATTAGGATCCTATGATAAGTAACACAGATAGAGTTTCAGAACAAAATAACTATTTTTCTTCATAAATTCTCATGCACTTGTTAAAACACTCGCCAATCTGTCTAAAACGGATGCAACGATCAGGCACGCTTTGACTGTAATCAATAAAATAAAATCCGGATTTGCTGAGGAATATAGAAGCTCCCAAGAATTAATTTAAAAAAAATGTTTTGTCCGAATTACTTAATTAACCTTTCTAACTTAATTAATTAACTTTTCTAAACTAACTTTCCTAAACTTAATTAACCTTTATATCAGCACAAACACTACTTTCCTTGTGAAAAATTTTGCGAGTCCTTCCACTTCACAAAGCAAAAAAGATTTCTGCGGTACTAACGACTCTCGATCTGTAAGCATTTTAGCGTGTTGGTAATGATCCAATTTGTTCTTACTATAGCTTACTCTCGGACTTCGGGAAGGAATGTAAAACACTACCACTTCACTAACACTACCACTTCTAATATATATTTTCGTTATACTCCTTGACAAGAGGCACATAACAATTCTTTCATTTCTTGGTTACAGACTTTCGAAGTTATAGTTGACAGCATTATCAAGTGAATTAGCATTGGCTCTCATTTCGGATTTGTCGTCATAAAATAGAATTATTTTTTTTATCTCTTTTATCATGGCGTTCATCAAGGTAGGGTTCTAGGTCCGCTGCTGTTTTTCATGTACATTAATGACTAGGCACTGTTAGCACTAATTTTGCATTCAGAACATCCAAACACACATTTCTAACTCTTCAGATGAGCGAATCACAACTCCTGCTAAGTTGAATGAGGACTTACAAGAACGGTTATCCAATCAAATATCTAATCAAGCTTTAAATTTAAACTCACTAAAGTTCTAAATATTTAGTTTCGGTTCTAAATGGATCTTCTATCTTTACTCATTTTCCTTGACGATGGAGTACTTACTTCTTATTTCTCTACAACGGAAGAAGTATTTTGAATCACCATCTAACAGCTCTGCAACTAAGAGAAATATTTGGCAATTTATGATACAAACATATTCACTGAACAAACTTGAAAATATTCTACCCAGAACTCTTAACACCGAGCCGCCGTAGCTCAGTGGCAGAGCGTTGGCATAGCATTCGGGACGTCGTGGGTTTGATCCGAGCGACCACGATCTGACTGAGGTTTCTCCAGGGTTTTTCCTCAATTACACCAGGCAAATGCCGGTATGGCACCTTCAATATAGGTCCTGGCCGATTCATTCCCGAATCCTTTCCACTCCCGTATCCCGGCCTGAGCCTTACATGCCTAAAGGCCATAAAATTCAATTCAAATTCAATTCACGACTCTTAAGAAAATTACTGTCAAGATAGTTTTGTTCTTTGCCTTATGTATAATACGTTATTATGACGTAATTATCACCAATTAGCTAAAGATCTAAATTATCGACTACAGTGTATTCAAATTGTTCTCATTTGTTCAATACTTAATATCAAGCGTTTTAACAATCTAACAAAGTATTTCAGTAGACTGTAATGGTTAACAATGTGTGCAACAATCGGAACTGTTTTCTCCATTGCGTCTCTTTCATATCTTCCACATTAGTCAGTCTCCCTATATCACTCAGATATAGCTTCTGAACTGGACGGATAGGCAACTAAGAAATTTAAGTGGTTTTTTTTCTGAAAAAGAAATTAAAATGTTGTAGCAATTTCTAACTCAATTTGGCGTTAGAAACTCTAGATAAACCCAAAAATATGTTGCTCGAGGTGGATCTACATGGATGAAATTCTAGATCTCAGGAGAGACGTGAATTTGACACAAAAACAAAATATGGTTGCTTTGCTCGTATTGAGTTAGAGCTGATTTCCTACGCTTGGCGTTATCGTTAGATCAGTCCAGAATTTGCTTTGATACAATATCTAGATCGTTGATGGCATTTTATAGTGAATGTGAAGTTGAGAGACAAAACTATGTTATAAAAAGGAAAGACTAGTCAAAAGTGATAGTTTAATGTTTTTTACAACATGTATTTTTCTTTTTAACCAAATTTTCTAACACTAAAGCGAGTTGGAAATTATAACAAATTCATAATTTTCATATATTCAGAGAACTAATTTCTCAGTTACTTTTCCAATTCAGCAGCTTATGTGTGCTTATATGTGGTCTCTTTCGAATGGGACTAAAACTTTCTGCTGTAAAAGTTTCTTTCATGCGATGCTCACAAGGAAGGGTCACGGTTCTCAAACTCACAAATCCTATTCACACTTAATACATCGAAAGCAACATAACGGGATATATAGATTACCAAAATTTAAGGTGCCATGGTCCAGGGGGAGGGGAGCTAGGGGTTCCGAAATTTCGAATGACACAAAAATGTACCAGTATATAAAGGCAGTAGTGAGGTTTTAATGGAATATCTAGAAAACGGGAAAAGTAATCAAAATAAAACTTGCACAACATATAACCAGAGAGAAATGGCTTAAGTCATTTCTCTCTGATATAACTGACCACAAGTAGTAACAAAAATCATAAGCAGTGTTGCCATCTATGAAGCAGTGTTGCCAGCGCAGAACAAAGTTACATTTTTTTAAAATAGCATTACCAATTATTGCACACTGGAAAAGTACTGGCAATAAAAAAGAAAATAGTACAAGTTTGTTGCACGATGTTGCAAACTATAGAAGATATATGAGCTGAAAGTTGTCGGGTTAGAAAAGATATGTGGAGACAGGCCAATATGCTGGTATCTGGAATAACAGTAAAAACGCTAATCAGCACGTATACTACCGAGGGTTGCGGAATAGTCGCCACTGAATGGAACAACGTGTCAAGTAAGATATATTTAAAATGCACTAGTAACAAACAAAAGAACATTGTGAACGCTGGTACCATAGTGTTGCAATCTTCGTGTTGGTGTGATATATCTTCCATAGTCTGCAACAATAAGCAACCAACTTGTAGAATTTTCTTTTCTATTGAAAGTACTTTTCCAGTGTGCATTAATGGTATATAAGGCTATTCAAAAAATTGTAACTTTGTTCTGCGTTAGCAACACTGCTTCATAGATGGCAACACTGCTTATGATTTTTGTTACTACTTGTGGTCAGTTATATCAGAGAGAAATGACTTAAGTCATTTCTCTCTGGTTATATGTTGTGCAAGTTTTATTTTGATTACTTTTCCCGTTTTCTAGATATTCCATTAAAACCTCACTACTGCCTTTATATACTGGTACATTTTTATGTCATTCGAAATTTCGGAACCCCTAGCTCCTCCTCCCCCTGGACCATGGCACCTTAATTTTTCGTAATCTATATATCCCGTTATGTTGCTTTCGATGTATTAAGTGTGAATAGGATTTGTGAGTTTGAGAACCGTGACCCTTCCTTGTCAGAAGCACCGAATGAAGTTTAAGAAATACCAATTGGGAGGTTTATCTTTAATGGCATCAAGAGCCTTCAATAAGCAAGAACTATTAGTCCACTCAACGAATGATTAAAAATGGAGTGTAGACAGACTTTTGTGCGCACTTTTCTAACACTTAGGCTGTTTTCGCAGGTTGTTTGGAGATGAATATACCAAAAGTCTCGGGGTCTGCAAGAGGAGCTAACTCCACGTCATAGCAAAATGTGTCCCTTCTCTTGCTTTTTTACTTATATCTCGATAATGATGGATCCTAACGAAAACATCATTATGTACAAAATTAAAGCTGACTAAATTTGGCATAAAATTGTTCATATTAGATTTTTCCTTATCTCTAACCGTTTTCAAGTTATATAACCCGTTGAAAATCGTAATTTTGTTCAAAATTAAGGTGCATACCACGTTTTAGGACATATAATGTCTCGTAACATTTAATTAATTATACTGAGCGCAAAAGTGCACAGAAATGAAGTTGAAGTTGTAGAAGATAAAATTATCTTCGATTTGGTATATAAACAAGTAAAATCCGCCCGTGATATCAAAAGTTATAACTATTTCCCAAATTCCGATTAACAAGGAAACTGTCTCCGGTGGGACACGAAAATCAGCATGAAACTTCCACAGTGCATTCATGATGTGTTCGAATGGATACTTCTGTAGTACTACGTTTCGAAGTTTCGCGGAACAGGTGTTGCAGGACTTCAAAGTTTTCGAAACTTTGTTCTGAACGCCTGAAAGGTAGACAACACTTCTTACATGTGTGTTGAAGTTATGTATTTCCTATTCAATTTTATATAGTGAATGAGTGGAAGTTATGGTACCAACTCAACATTTGACTCGTGGAATGATAGAAACTCTGAACATTTTAGTCAGCGTATTTGGTAGTGGGGTTCGAACCCTCGTGCTTCCACTTCCCAATCCGCAATGCTGAACTGAAATTCGCAGCATTAACGTATTCATCACAACAATTGGCTGCTATTAAATCACAAAACATGAGATAGCACGTTTAAATTTTTCATAATGATATTTCCAGGAGTTCTTTTATGCTAATGATGACAGATGAAGCGCTCATAACGTTAATGTAAAATCTTACCTTACCTATCAAGTTTCACTTTATAATATTGAGTTACAAACGCAATTTCCGGATAATTTTCAAAGAAGCTTGTAAATGATCACATGCTTTTGTAAATAGAACCTAAAGACCATTGATATGATGTGTTACTTGACACATGCTGTCATATAAGAAATGTTCACTTTTACCACTAGACCACAATAAATTAGGACAGCATGTCATGCTTGACCACGCTGGCACATTCTCCCTTAAATTAAAATGGGTGTGTGTCTGGATTCCTCCTGGAAATCAATTGGTTACGAAATTAACGAGATGGGAAGTTTCCTTTGGATCATTCTATAGTCATATAATATTCGCATTTGGCAGGAATTAGATCAATTAATTAACATGTCAACTTCATTAATAACTTTAATCAAACATTTAAATTATCTTCAGCTCAACCTTTTATATAAAAGTGAATAGGAAATGCATTACTTCAACACATATGTATGAAGTGTTGCCTACTTTTCAGGTGTTCAGAACAAAGTTTCGAAAACTTTGAAGTCCTGTAACTCGTGTTCCGCGAAACTTCGAAACGTAGTACTACAGAAGTATTCATTCGAACACATCTCATAACTGTTTAGAAGATACGAGACATTGTATGTCCTAAAACGTGGTGTGCAACTTATTTTTTAACAAAATGACGATTTTCAACGGGTTATAACTTGAAAACGGTTAGAGATAAGAAAAAAATTAATATGAACAATTTTGTGCCAAATTTTGTCAACTTTAATTTTGTATATAATGACGTTTTCGCTAGGACCCACCATTATCGAGATATAAGCGAAGGGTCACATTTTGTTATGCCGTGGAGTTAGCTGATCTTGCAGCCCCCGGGACTTTTGGTATATTCATCTCCAACCACTCCCGAATACATTCCAAAAGTCAAAAAAGTGCGCACAAAAGTCTGTCTAGAAACCAACCATTAAATTGTTCCTTCTCAGAGAGGCGTTTCAGAGCCTGACTAGCCCGCTACCCACATCATCCTAGTGAACGTAGGGTCGCATAAAAGTCAAGGATAAAATCAACCTAAAAACATTTTGGCAACTCGGATCAGAGAGAACGATTCTACGTATTTCCAAGCGTTGTTACGGATCACGTTTAGTATTTATGTAATTCAAATTTTATGTGCTAAACCAATTTGTGAAATGACGTCCTTGGGCGAGAACTTTTCAGGGGAATGATAAATAAGGTAATGGTCAGTGACTTGGTCACGGTATCTTCCTGGCACTTGCTCCGTTAAACTGAGGAAACTCGGGAAATCTTGAGTCGGGGTGGCCGGCTATTTTTGTTTGCCATATTTTTATCATTTGATTTAACTAATAACATAAACCCTGGGATATATTCGGGATTTAATTTTTTGAAAAAAAAAAAAAAAACTTAAAACATCGAGAATACTCGGGCACCTCGTCAATTTCCTGTAAATAGATTTAAAACTAGATTTCACACGTTCCGTATGTAGTTAGTTACATAGAGACCACGCAACTTATTTTTTTAATAGAAAATTAAGCGCGAACGTAATAGAGGATTGAAGTGCTTTGTGGTGCGGTATATATATTGGAAAGCGGCGTGCGCTGCACTATATTTTCAACCTTGTTTTTTGTAATTTTTTTTCTATTCTGAACAGTTCCTGAACACCTTTAGTGATAACTGCCATAAAATACTTACCCATAATATATTTCACTGTATATTCTTAACTTTTGATACTGAACGAATATACTCGGGCTTTTAATATGGGTAGGCTTTATCTTTCCCCCCTAATCATTTTTAGAGCATCAAATTGAAAATTTTAGTTGTCAGTAAACCTATATTCCTAATAACTGTTACAAATCGAAAAAAAAAAAACTGAAAATTTTGGAATGACTTTCGTTTTGAAAAACAAAAAATTCTAAATTAAATGGTTTAATCGTTTCGAGAACTAGTGCTACGCACGAGACGAGACTTAGAACTGTGTCTCGTGTCGGATGAGAGTTCTGTCTCGTCTCGTGGGCAACACCATCGATAATCTTAAAAAAAGAAGATTTTCATAGCATTGATAATTTATTGAAACCCGTCAAATCTAGTTCATTGCTAGTGCCATGCCATAGAAGAATGGGAGGGTGCCGTCCAAGATTTACACTAGATAACTTCCTGGCATTTGTGTGGGAGGACTGAGGAACACTCTGATAAATCTCAGTAAAAAAGAATAGTGTGCGCGACACTTCAACCTACACCTCTCACGCAGTAAATATACGAATTAACTGATCGTACTCGCTGGACCATGGGGCTGTGTGAAAGAAACATTTTGAAATGAGATAATAGAAAATTCTGAACACCATCTTTCTTGGTTTAAGACATAAAAATTTTCGATTTTGGAGTTTTTTTTTTTTGTTGTTGTTTTTTGTTTTTTAGTTCTGGTCCTCGGCGTTGCTATCAAAATCAAGTTATAACCACGTACCCATCCAGTCGCCTAAAATTGTCATAGAGATCTGACATAGACATAAAACAAAATTTGACATATATCTCAGCTTCAGTACAGGGAGTCTCTTCCTCTCAAAATCCGGTTTTCGGATTATTATTTCAAACTCTGATTTTCATTTCTTTCTGTCAAAATCATGTTTTGGGCGTTTCGGTTTTTGATGTTTCTTTAATATATTTTTTTCTCAAAGTTCGGTTCTTGATTTTTATTTGAAAATCTGTCATTTAATCACTCCTTTCAAAATCTGGTTTCCGTTTTTTTTTTTTTTTTTTTTTTTTGCTATTTAAATAAACAAATAAAAATATTAAAAGTTAATTGAATAGATATTTCTAAGTTTAATTTCCAATAAATTTGGAAGTTTAAAAATGAAACACTGGTATTGAAATGGACTGAGTTTAATTGTGACGTTTATGCATCTATGTCTTAGACTGAATAAAACACCAATATTAACACCAAAAGTACGTAATTTAAATTTCAACATATAAAACTCGAGTTTTTGAATAAAATACAAATTTTTGAAGAAGCTGAAAACCATAATTTGTGATCATCAGTGTGAATTGCACAACATGGTTTCAAACTAGAGTGTTCGTAAAAGATGCTAGAAGATGCTACGCGTATTTATGATAGGTTCATGACATTCTTCGATCACTCTAGCGCTTTATATAATTGGCTTTAAAGGAATTTAAATCATTTTCAGCAAAGAAAGATGATCTTTGAGTTGGCTGGCAATATGTTAACTTAATTAACGTATTTGTTCAGGATTTCACATCATGTAATGTTTATACAAATCTTTTAATCATTCTATCCACCTACATCATTGAGGAACATCATCATCCATCATGTTATGAACAAGATTCAAAATTTTCGACTGTTGTCTTCCAAATTTGATTTAATTTGTAACTACCTACTGATTTCTCGGATCGACATTACAATGTATAGGTGGCGTGGTCTTTAATTATAATACTTTCAAAGTTATTTTTTTTTCAGTCAGACTTATATACATTTTCACATCGATTTTGAACCCAAAAACAATAATTATTTCACAGCAAGATATAAATATCGGGAATCCCATTCTCGGGCTTTAATCCTGATTGGTTGAATGGCGTGTGACATCGCTTGGAATATACTGTTGATTCTAAGCAGCTTAGCATAAGCGCGATGCTTGTTATGCTTGTTCACTGAAGATTTATACGATCTACATGTTTTTAAAATCTTTAGAAAATTTATATTTCCTTGGAATACTTGGAGTACAATCTGGAGTGCTGTGATTGCGGTAATAAGTTGTTACATTGCTTTCAAATTGGCCTCTTTTGATTTCCCATCGCCTTCAACCGCTAGGGTCACTAGTAAATGGCCCTCTGCAGGTAGCTGCTCGAAGTTCTTAGTTTCAGTATATAGTATTTATTGTTCGATGGCACAGGATCTTCCAACTGACGTCATTAGAGCTAACATTTCTGTAAATTAACGCTCCTGTTTTGAAAGAATTGTAAAGAAATGAATTGAAAGAATAATGCATGAAAAAGACTTTAACAAAGAAGATAGCTAAAAATTAAATCAAATTCGAAAAACAAAAACAACGATTGAAAATCAATGGAAAAGGTTTCTCGATCAAATTCTTTGAAACTGGATTTCGACCGTTTATAGCAAAGTCTGAATGGAACAAGTCATGAAACTTGAATTCAGAGCTTCTACGAAGCTAAATAAGTGCAGGATTAGTTTAAGCTGCTTATTGACTATTTTTTTTTTCAAATAAGTGTCCGATTTTTTATTATTGTTGTGCCTTTTAAGCTGGATAAAGGATTTTAAGTACATAATCCACTAGTACTTGTGATATGCTCGACATCAATAATAATTTATGTAAAGTAACCATCAACTTAAGTTTTGAATAATGTAGCTAATACTCGTAATACAGTAATAAATATGTTACTAATATAATTTGAACCATTACTAAAATAAACACTTTTCTGTTATAATATAGAATTCCGTTTTATTTTATTAGAGCTTTTGATAGCATGGCTAACAAACAGAGATCTTACAATCCCGCTAACCCCGTCCGTCCATCCATACGTGTGCAAAATCTAAATCTCAGGAGCCACAATGTGTGTGCTGAGGTGTCGTTGGAAAGCTGTTTGCTTTTGCTAGACTAGAGTAGCTAAGAGCTACTGAAACCATCTTGATTGATGCAGTGCCGAGACAGTGTTGCCAGATCATCTTTTTTTAATTGCTTCCATTCCGCTGGACATATCTATACCAAAATTAGCATAAACATTATTTGACACAAGAAAGATACTATGGGTGTTCCTATCACTAAGCCCCAGTTGCCAGCGTTGCCAAGTTTTTTTCATATAAAAATTAATGTTTGTGTGTCTGATACGCTATTAAGAGACAATCAGAGCCTTGGCGATTGTTAATAGAATTGCAGGTAACACTTATTCTGTATCATTTCACTATAACATACAATAATTCATGTGAACACCCGCGACACTCTTATTTTACAAGAAACATGGTAATCAACATTGAGTGATCCTGCACTGGTTTTCCTTCGTAGAAGCTCTGAATTCATTTTTCATGACTTCTGCCTTTTTTTTTTGGGAGGGGGGTGTTATAAACTATCAAAATCCGAAGTTTCAAAGTGCGGAGTCCTTTAAAATATTATTAGACCGTCTGTAGTGACGTCGGTGGATAAGTCCGTAAACGATCATAGGACTTATATGAAGATTACTTGACGTGAAAACCCGACATTGTTTAAATATGTTCAAGTGTAATATTCCTTCATAAGAAACATTGGACGTTAATGTGTCCATGTAGAAAATATGACAGTTTTGTGGCACACATATTTTAGATTATAAATAAAAGTTTACATCGAACATTGTTATTCGTAAATGTTACTTGTATCCCTTTGCTTCTGAGCTCCTCATATATGTAACTGAAAGAAAATATATAAGAGAAAATGGTAATTTTAAAATGTTGTTAGTATCTGAGCAGTATTGTTATAGCGTGTTGTTTTTCCTAGTAGCAAGATGTTAACTGCGGATACCTCTGTCAGAAACGGATTATCTCTAAAAGTGTGAAGAAATTAATTTACGATAGACGAAATGGCTCTTGTAAAATGACACCGCCTTCTTTCTTCTCCCTCCGTTTGTGCCTACTTCGTTCTGCCCTCACGTGTGAGTGTAAATATTTGTGTGAGGTCTTAAAAACTTAAAACGAGGAAAGATTTTTTTTTTTAAATAACCGTGAAATGACAAGGCAATGGAGCAGGACGTTAGCGACACCTGGGAGAATGACCTTTCGACCTGCGGAATCACGCTTGTATATCTGTTTAGGTCGCGCGAGAGGACGACTGTGGAATCTGTGATGGGAAAACGCACAAGCGTGGTGAAAAGAATAGCTGCTAAATGTTGTGCGACAGTCAAATGTAGAAGAAACATATGTCTGTCAGAATATATATTGATGAGATGACTTTGGTCTTTATCTCGCTCAGGCTTTTGTATTTGAATAAACGAGCTATACAAATCTTCTTACAATTATTCACATTTTGTTTTTAAAATTGCAATATGCAAAAACAGTAAAGAAAGGTGTCTATTTCTCAACGCTGTAGAGAAGACATTTATTTTACACGTTTGTAGACATTGGTAATAGGATAATAAGAAATTCCATTTGGAATCATATTTCTCTAAAGAACAACTTATTAGCACCGAGTTATGAAAGCGGGGAAGTTATACAGTTAATCCCGTTTGTCTGTAACCCCCCTATGAATGTGTCCATCATGGCCTAAGTTAAAAGTACCATCTTGGCATTTGCCGCTTGCAGTGACTGAGGAAATACCCTGGTTAAATGTCAGTCAGGATGGTCGACCGCTGGGTTTGAACCCAGGACCTTCCGATTGCTAAGCCAAAGCTCTACCACTGAGCTACGGCCGCTCGGTAATTATGTTTAATCTGTTTTCGTTTGAACATTACATGGTATACAACTTTCTTTGTATATCAATTATTCGAAGAGAACAAAGTTCTTTAATTCTTTCATTTCTGATTCTTATCATATACTTTGATAGCAATTCCCACAAGGAAAATAGATAGTCTCAGAAGTTGATCCATGAGAGGGGAAATAATAATTTGCTTTTTTGGAAAGGAAAAAAATACTATTAAATTTGTGTTTCTGTTTTATTTATTTATTTATTTATTCACAGCCTTATAATATTCTATTATTCTCCGAACTATTTCTACGACAGTGTGTAAGGTATTCAATAAGTAACTGTTTCATTATTACTATGCGTATCTCCATTGGCAGACTTGTCAAGTTTTATGGCAGGTCTGCTTAATACGCGGCGCGCGAGCCACATCCGGCCCGCATGGATCGTTGGTCCAGCGTCAAAACAATCACAACGTTACAAAGCCAATAATATAGTGGATTGAGGCAAGGTGCCACACATTTTGGTCTAGGAGCCATTGAGGAGTAATTAAAAGAAACAAAAAAAATCAAAACTTTGCACAGATATATTTTGAGCATTCATGCTCAGTTTGCTCACACTGACGAAAGTACATCAAGCTAAATGCATACACAACGGATTTATGGGGCTTTAAACTGACCTCTGAAAAATAGGAACCCAACACATCAGTGTAAGATGTCTACTCATTTGGGGGAGCGTTGGCTTCGTGTTCGGTAGGTCCTGGGTTCGATCCACGCGGCGGCCATCTTTACTTAGGTTTCTCCAGGGTTATCCTTAGTCATACAATGCTGAGATGGTGCCTTCGAAACTAGGCCCTGGCCGACTTCTTTCCCACATCATCACCCCACCCCTATTCCAGTCTCAGCCAGTTGCCTAAAGGTTATAAATGACATTCAAATTCTTCTGAATACGTACGCAGACTACCAATTATAAATTCTCTTCTATGGCTCAGTTCTGTTCAAGAAGATTAGTTCAAAGAAATTAGTGTCTTGCCTGAAAACAATGATAAGTTTTATTTAATGCAATGCATTTACGTATAGTGGGCATTCATCCTCCAACCTTCGTAGTAAGACGCCACTTCACGTTTTCCCCTCCGCACACATGGCTTCTTTGTGATACAGTCTAAGCAAGTACTTGACAGTTAAAAACTACTCTATTCAAGCGTATTTTCTACTCTGTTACGGAATTTAGCATCATCCTAAACTATTTATTGACTAGACGAAATTATTCTTAGGCTAAAAACCCGAGTTTTTTCCCCAAAAGTACTTGCTTCGTCTGGTTGCGACAGATTACGCGACATTCACTACAGCCCCTATTGACTAGTTCTTTCCCAGGTTACCATCTAGTGTCGTAGTTATGAAACTACACTACTGTAGACATCTTCCCTCAAATCACTCAAATAATAATAATAATAATATGGATGTGTCTTAGTTATATTATTTTATAAATTTGTTCTCATTATTCGGTGCGAGACGACTCGCATTCTATCCTCGGTGGGGATTCCGGATTTCAGTTGTAACCAATTGGAGAACTACTCTGTACTCATAGGTCAAATGAATGCAGTGACGGTGGAGTCGTTGTGCTGACAACACGTCGTCCTCTGTGAAGAAAATCCGTTTGGTAGGCCAAAGCTCTATCATGACTGTATCAGACAAAAAGTATAATATTTGAATTGTCTAAATTGGCATACACCTTCATTTATTTTCATTTTTGCAATTCTACTCTTGATTCATAACAGGATAAAACAGTCCAACACATTTCATTTTCAGAGCAGAGGAAGAAAGGATTCAGGATCTTCGGATTTGTGGGAATCGTGCTTCCTCATGGCAATGCCTCGTTTACAAGAGAAACTGTTTCTATTCTTCAGAGTTTTTTTTTATTTCCCTTATTCTTCTTCTGTCTCTGCGTTGTTGTTTTTTCTCTCTCTCTCTCTTCTTGTCGCTGCTGCCATTCTTTCTTCTTTGCTTAACACATTCGTCTCCCTTCATATTTCATTATGATGACTCTTGCACTGCCATCTGGATGAAGCAGCCAGTAACTAATGCGGAGGCCGCTGCGGTTGAATTATTGGCCAAGGGCTTCACCCCGACGATCTCTCTAGCTCTTTGCGCCATGGGAAAAAAAGACATTGTTTCGTTCAGAATATCTCTTTTCTTCTTATTCGAAAGTTCTCTACATATCTACCATACATGTTATGTAGCACAGATATCATACATATGGAGTGTGTA
>JAGDQP010005431.1:46428-78355 GCA_022664845.1 Lepisma saccharinum | reverse complement strand
AAATATGACATTATTTACTGGATAAGCTGATATTTCAGGATTTATAAGGAAATACGTAAATTCTATTGATTATAATCAGCATATTAATACTCTATTGATCATCAGGCAATAATAATAATAACAATACAAATTTTCTACATATTTATATGAAAAGTAAGACCTGATTCACTGGCATATCAACACAAAGGGCAAACGGTTTAAGCTAGAAACTTGATATTTATACTATACACAGGTGTTATGACGTAAGGTACTACTTGTCCAGAATAGAAAGGCATGTTTTGCATGTGCTTGCATCCTGTTCCTTGGTTAATTTGCCTCGTCTTTGAATCGAAACAAAGTGTGGTATATAGGCAACAGTCTTACACAAAATCATTTTAAACTTACTCCCTTGTTTTGCAATATATGCAGAACGCAATAAATCACGATTAGAAACAGCAAGTACTTGTGTTGTTACAATACAGGAGTATAGTATACCATAGATCGTTTCCGAAAGACACTGTATTGCTTATCACAGCAATCTTTAAGCCTATGTAGTATGATGGTTATCGTGCTAGCCTTTCACACATGGGTTCGCGTGTTCAAAGCCTACTGCGTGCATTTTTTCTTTTTAAAATAGAAAAAATATTAATGTCGTAAGTTCAAAACCTGGCGAACAAATTTGTTTCGAATTAACGTGAAGTTTTGCAGACAAATCTTCAAAAATCAATCTGATCTCTTCTTTAAATCTCTCTTCTTCATGTCTATTCTTCTAAGTTTTTTAAAAAAGAAAAGATATAACGTTTTGACAAATTATTTCTCATTATTGGCATATAGTAATTATATTCGCATCTTTACATAGGAAATAAAACTGTTCCATTCATATAACTCAAAATATATTTACAATATTATTAACCTATATATTTATGTTTAATTAATAGTGTATTATTTTGGACGCGCCTAGAGCAATAACGAATTTCCGTCGTTGCTTCAAGCTATTAACCTCGAAGGTTAATTTGCAAGAGCAACGATGGAACAGAACGGCATAAAACTTTGCGTAAACAGAATTTTTGAGTAAACAGTACTTTTGCCTATGCCCACCGCTAGCAGCCGCTAATGTCGCAGAGCTCCCTTTAGACGCACCCTCCCCTTGTGCTGGTGTGTTCATATACATCCTAGTTTTTAGTGGCCTCTTTTAAAAGTGTAAATCAGAACTTTTATTAAATTTCCTTTTGTGTATTTACATAAAAAACGAAAAAACTTTAATTTTCTTTAAAAACAAATATGCAAAAAGTCGACACCAGGGTTTGAACCTGGGACCTTTGTATCAGCTTCCTGAAGCCTTGTCCACAAGACCAAACTGCAGCTGCCTGGTTGGGCGCTTTCGCTGTTACTTCTAGTTCAAGCTACGCAAGGGTGGAATATATTCCGTCGTTGCTCTAGTAAATTAACTGTCGATGTTAAAAACTTAAGGCAAAGACGAAAAACCGTCGTTACTCTAGACACAACGTATTATTTTATACCCTAATCAGGAATTATCAAAATTGTAGTATAGGAATCGAACTTAAGACCTCAAGTTAAATAGTCCAAAGTTAAGGTAACTAAGCCAGCATAATGTGCTCGAAGTTGGTCAAAATATGTAAGGGAACGGTTGCAGAAGTCTGCTAGAAAAGGTAAGGGTACGCCTATTGGCGGCGATTGCCCATGGAAAGTGTAGGCAATGAGTCCCAGTAAGAAAAAGGTAAGAGTATGCCAAATCTAAAATGAATAACTTAAGAGAACAGTGTTCCACTCGTGCTCCCAACTTCGAGAACTCCCAGCATAATCCTCTCGATTTGTAGGTAGTGACTTGCAGATTGCGCCAGAAGCATATCTTTTGTTGATCACAAAATGCATTAGTGTTTGTCTTCAATAAAGCTTTTTTAACAAATTGCTTGATGTGAAAGACAAAATCTTTTGTCTCCAAAGTTTTTTCAATGTCTCGATTGTATTGATTTTCCAAACACAATAGACGGTTTGACCCTGTGGTTTTGAAGTTTTAATCTTTTACCTATTGAAGATGAAAAAAATAATTTCGAGGGGGCTTAAACTCATGACTCAACAGCTACTGTATTACGTTGCTACCAAATACTCCGTTGAATATAATATTCACAACCAGAGCAGAAACCGGGTCACCGAGACTAACGCAGTCCAAACATTTGCTCTGAATGACCCGACTCGGGAACTTAATGGTCTGGGATTTTTCGATGTTACATTTGTCGTGTTCTGGGGCTATTACCTCCGTCCCAGTCACCCAAGAAAGAGACACTGTTCAAACACAAATAAATAATTTAAAACTCTGATTTGCACACAAGGTTCCCGGGCTGTAATCCGGTCACCGGGTTAGAACGGGTAGGAAGAGTAGAGCTGGTCCGAAACTTAATCTTATCAACCCAATTACAGCATTTCTTAAAACAGATGGTAACAAACATATTGTAGGAAACTGAATAATGGAGCATAAACTAACATTTAAAGCGCAAAGTTTAACAGCTTCTTCTTTATTTAATCCTTCGTCAATTCTTTTCTGTAATGATACCATTAGAAAGTAATCAAGAATAAATAGGATGTACCAAATATATACTTTAACATTTCCAATCCGTTTCAACTAGGAAAGACGTGTGGACCCCATGAAGTAATCAACTGTCCTTTTCAAGACTGTAAAGCACACTCTCTGATTATATATCTCTTATTACTGTAAACAGCTTTTATTCCACTTCGGTATATTTTATTCTAGACCGTTAAACGATATTTTATTTGAAAAATACAGTAATTTGAATTAAAACTTACAAAAGAAAATGTTGTGTTCGTCACGGGTTAAACTCATGAACTCAATTATCTTTCTTCTTTTAAAGGAAATAAAGTGTTACCCATCAGTGTTTGAACTTGCAAACCCGCGCGTGGAAGGTGAGCACGATAACCACCAGACTATAAATGCTTGCTGATTCTTGTGATGAGGAAATCAGCATTTTACGGAAACGATCTATGGTATACTGTACTTTTGTCTTATAACAAAACAGAAGTATAGTATATTGCGTTCTGCATATGTTCCAACAACAACGGAGTAAAATTTGAATGATTTTGTTAAAGACCGTTTCCTATATATACCACACTTTGTTTCGATTCAAAGACGAGGCAAATAAAACAAGAAACGGGATACAAGCCCGCGGAAAACATGCATTTCTATTCTGGATAAGTAGTACCTTACGAAATAACACCTGCGTACCGTATAAATCTCAAGTTTCTAGCTTAAACCGTTTGCCCTGGGCGTTGATATGTATGTCAATCAGGATTTCCCTTTTTATATAAATATTTAGAGTATTATTATTGGCTCATGATCAATAGAGTATTATTTACGTCTTTCCTTATAAATCCTAAAAATATAAGCTTATTCAGTAAATAATGTCGTATTTTTGAACCGTCAGGAAAAAATCGACAATTTACGATAAGAACGATATATATATATATATATATATATATATATATATATATATATATATAATAAATCACAGCCATACCCAATCCACTACTGGATGAGGCCACTCCCCGGAGGGATGATATTGATCTACTGCTCCCACGCTGCACAGACGGGTTAGGAGAGGAGAACCTAAGCTTACGACTTTTTCAACAATCTCGTTTATTTATTTTCCTTTTACAGTACATTTAGTTATTCGATTGTGCCTTTATTTATGCGTTTATCTCACTCATAGCCTAGTTTAAAACACAATCACATCACAACACAAACATACAAACACAATCACATGTGATATCCGAGGGATATCATCACTCAGACACATAACTTGTTTAAAAACCCTTAGATGCTAGTAAATATTTAGATTTTTCAGGATATGAAATTGGTAAAAATAATCATGAACGTATATACCATGACTCATACAATTCGTGACTATCAGTGCGTCTTTTGAAAGTTTCGCGTCGGTTATAAGGCAATTTTATGTAAATCCACATTAGCTTGAATCCATCCATTCCTCTAGAATCCATTTTGTAGAGTACATTAGTTACTGTCTGATTTTTAAACACGATGTTTGTTAGCTTTCAAAATTACATTGATCAACTTAAATATTTATAGAGTCTATTGATTTAGTTCTGCAACAAATTAATTAAGGTATTACAGAATACAACAATTTAAAAAGAAATTTTCTTATTTTCTATGTTACAACTAATTTTCACCCATCTACCGAGAGGCTGTAGAACAATTGGATTGCCTTATCAATTGGAAGGTTCTGGGAACAATCCTAGAGGCCGTCCAACGTGACAGAATTTTCCATGACTTTTCCTCAACAAACCTGTCAATTTCCAGAATGGTACCATCAAATTAGGCCCTGTCCTACATGCTTCTAATATCCTCTACCCTAACCTATCGCTTCAGCCAAATATGCAGAAAGGCCACAAATAACTTCAAATTCTGATTTTCACCAGTCGAATGCTGAATCACACTTTCAATTATATCCAGATCCAATATCTTTCTCCAAAAGTAGATAATATTACAGTGTAAGTGTTCTAGTATCTACGGTCAACGGCCATCACAGGTCTGTCCTATAAAATACATCGGCATACACAAATTCAGAGAAAAAGAGCAGATGAGACGAGAGTGGGCATTGTCTCTATTATAGGTTTGGTGATCATATTTTCTCAGTCACAATTCGGGACAAGTCTTACCGGTGCTGAGCCGTTATAACTTACTTGCTATGATATTTCTTAAGATGCAAGAACTTCGATTTAAGTTCCTATAAAATTTACTTCAATGATGAAGTAATTATCTTAAACTATATCGCACTTTGATGAACGTTGGGACATTTAATATCTTCTCCGGTCACAACCCTCAAATTCCGGACTTTCCTGAAGACTAATATAAACACATGAGTAACAATACATCTTTTCTCAAAAACACGATTGAAAGGAACTATCATTTTGCCGCACTTACAAGCAACAGACAGGAAAGACACACAGACGGAGAGAGAGTGTGCATGTGAGTTGGGAGGAAATTAGTTCTTTCGTAATTGAAAATATAGAACGTTATTTCTGGACTTAAAATAAACTTACTAGGGTAGTCCAGTGGAACAGTGTCAGTCTTCTAATCATTCAATCTGGCCAACAGTGGTTCAAGCCCTCTTCTTGCCAGTGATACTTTTACAAAGCAAAAGTGAACAAGTAACTTGTGTTCCTAAACGTAGAATACTAATAAATTTGGAAGCACCACCTCGAATTGCGTCGGTGAGAAAGTTACTGTTGTTGCAGAAAAAGAAGAAGAAGACGATTAACGAATATTGGTTGGTCACAAATACGAACACGTCATTGACCTGAGGCGTTCACTTTTCTTGCATTCCTTTAACACAGAACAACTGTGACATGTATTCCTCACGTTTTTTAGAGGGTAATGTGTGGTCCAGTAGTTCTGTCTTGACTTTCTATTCAGGCAGTTCGGGTTCGATTCCTACCCAGAGCGCTATTTTTTACCGCAAAAGGAAAGCGTGAACTATTTACAGAACTTGATCAGAGAATCTTCTCGGGTTAAAGAGAGAAGGAGCATCACTAGCTAGAATAAGAAAGTAAACAGTGTGCTTGCGTTTGATCTTTAGGATAATAATAAATCAATCTAGTTCAATGCTTTCATTGATCTTTCTCTATCATTATCTTTCTCTTCATGACTTCGTCTCTTCCTCTTTTTTGTGTGTGTTTCTCTCTTACTCATTCCCTCTCCTATACACATTATGTCTCTACGTGAGTATGTATGTGTGTGTCTTTTTATTCTATATCTGCGGATAATTATAAACATTAGTTTATTCGTTTCGTGAGGAAAATTGCCTTGTATTATCTCAGTCAGGAGAGACGACCGTCCCAGAACCTTCCGATTACTAAGCCAACCCTGTATCAACTGAGTTACGGTCACTTGATCGATCACGGTCGTGTTGACCCAGCACTAAGCAATTATCCGATTAACAGAACGAAATGTTTACATATTATACTTGTTGAGTTAGCATCTTATTTATAGCTTGTAGGCACATATGGATAACTTCGGGCTAAGGTTGTGCGCAATGCGGTAGGGAGTCGGTCAGGTCTTAAATTGAAGATACCATCCCGGTACGTGCCTAGTGTGGCTGCGGAACACAATGTGAATATCTAAGTCAGGGTAGTCAGCCGTTGGTATCGAACCGAGGATCCCCGAATACGAAACCCACGCTCTACCAAGTAAGGTACGACCGCGCTCGGAACAAAACATACTTGTATTGATGTTTATTACATACACACACACACACAAATATTTGTCGGGAAAGAGAAAAATCTTAATTTATCTCAGATTTTCTTATGATGATGCTCAAAGATCGATTACCGTATCTATTTTGTTGAGTATATATATATATATATATATATATATATATATATATATATAATAAATCACAGCCATATTCAATCCACTAGTGGATGAGGCCTCTCCCCGAAGGGAAGAGTTGGTCTACTGCTCGCACGCTGACCAGACGGGTTGGGAGAGGAGAGCCGAAGCTCTCACTGTGATCTTTTATTCACAGCAGCTCCCCAATTGTCCTCACGATGCTGGGTCAACACCGAAATTTTTGAGCCCCCACCGGGAGTCGAACCCGGGACCGCTCGCACTGAAGTCGAGCGCGCTACCGACTAGGCTACGCAGGAGCTCGTATATATATATATATGGATATATAGATAGATAGATAGATAGATAGATAGAGAGAGAGAAATTACATTTACTAGAACTTCCCACGTAACATATTCATGTATCTTACCACTAACATCTTTTAAAATGATAAAAGTAAATAACATCTTATCAGAAATTATAAAAGATAAATATTGTGCCCCAATTTTAAGAACTACTAGAAACAGATGTTTTCTCTTGTCTTTCGTGTATAACATTAGTGTTCTATGGAATACTCGATTCATTAAGAAATAAATAATTACTTAGCAACCATAGGTTTCAAAGTTCATTTTCGTTTCTCCTTGTTCGGTAAGGATCTTTTCTACTGGACAATTTAAATTACACTTTTCAGTAAACTTCAGCTAGTGGCCCACCTAAAATACAAATAGTGTTATGTTTCCTTTTGGTGTTTGAAATGCTACTTGCTTACGTTTCTTCATTGTTTGCTACATACTACAAGAAATCATATATATATTTCCAGAACCCAAGACATATGATAATGTTTTCTGTTAAAGAAAGGAAAATTCCAAACCTTCCTCGCTCATGCAGACTTTCTCAGAATCACACACCGCCGACTCAACGTTAGTTGGATGGCCTGTCTTGTAGGCTTAGAAAAAATCGTGTATAACAAAGTGATGTGAACATTATATTGGCCATGATAGTACAATGAAAATGATATTATAATAAAATGTTAACAAGAATTCTGATTTGAATTTTTATTCCAATCACCTTTAACAAATTTACTTTACTAGACAATACTTTACATTAGTAATAAATAAAACTTACAAAAGTATTTATCGTTTCAAAATACTCGTAACGGAAATTTTGTCTTTTGTTTTACAAAAAATAATTTCGTAACAAAAAGATATATAGTTTTTGTTGTACAAAAAATAATTCGTAATAAAAAAGTTTGTAGGAAGAAAGTTTGTAAAAAAATGAAACAAAAATATTTTAGTAAGAAAGAACAAATTTCGTAAGAAAAAAAGTTTGCAGCAAAAGGTTTTAGTAAGAAAAAAACAAATTTCGGAAGAAAAAAATTTGTAAGAAAAAGAGTTTGCAACAAAAAGTTTTACTAAGGAAGAAACAAATTTCGTAACAAAATTAAATGTAACAAAAAATTCTAAGAACAATTTTTTTAACAGAAAAAGGTTTCGTAAGAAAAAAATTGTAACAAACAAATTCACAAAATTTTCGTAAGAAATTGTAACAAAAAAATTCTAAAAAAAATTGGAACAAAAAGATTTGTAAGAAAAACCTAGTGTTCACCTTCGGAACAAAGTGTTTCCAGATTTTCCTTTACGAGAGTTTGGTTATCAACTTACATCTTGTAACTGGAACGAAAATTATATACTGGAATATCCATAGGGGAGAGTTGAATAATCTTCCTTGTTTGAAGGATTAAGCTTCCTTCGTTTATTATTGACCATTCCGTGTGTTTTGTACTGTCCTTTGAAAACGATTTTGTATCCTTCTTTGCGCAAGATATTGTTAGGACTAAATATTTGACAACTATCATACTTTTCAGTGACCAAATTGCTTTTCCGCTCGATAATTCAAAGTTATACAACGAACTTTGTAAACATAGCTCACTTCAGCATTAATAAGATTCTTCATAGCATAACAATAATTTTTGCACCCAATAGCATAACAATAATTTTTGCACCCAATCTAACGAAACTTTGCAGCCCCCATCCGTCTTCTATTTCATTCGTCAATTCTCCGATTTAATTCCCAGTATATAGTAATAACGGCTCATCTTTTTCTGCAAGTATATAACTGAATCTGTGTCACAATATATTAGACGTTCTATACCTACAGTGTCCAATAATTCATGTAAACGAACTCTAGTCCACGAGGATATGAAAGCTGCTATTTCTACATTGGTAAAAGCCTGAGGCGAATTTTCATTTTCAGTCTTTATACGTTACATATAATTTGTTTTGTCCTATAGGAATCACATGTTGAACTTCCAAATGAGGCAAAGGTAAAATTTCCAAAAAACGTTTTCGGTCACTAACAATGCGAGTTTGTGGAAGGTCACATCTTTGTCCCCATTTTCCAAATAAGGCATTTAAAAATATTTTTGAAATATGTCTCAACCCGGCATTATATTGGATCTTATCATATTAAAGTTAAATACCTTCATGCTGCTCATCATCATGAATATATCGTTGCTTCTCCTCTTCCCTAGTACAATTATCAGGAAACCCACTAGCTTCCTGTTTCATTTTTGGGAAGCTATTTACATATGGTTTGAAGAGTCCCTTCGTCGTTTGCATTTCCCAAATTTCGTTTCTTTTAAGAATAACATATCCTTTCTCCAACGCCAAATGTAGTTCAGGAGTACAAAATACTCCCTTATTGCACGTTCTTCTTCATTATGTGTACATTCTCTATTATTCAAGCCCTCCATACAAGACCTACACAAACCAAAGACGAGACGTTTATGTGCACTATATAGCAAGATTTTTAGGAGCAAGTACTTTCAGTGAACCAGACCATGGACAGAAGATGGATCAGGCATGTTTTTGCCTTTGTGAAATTTAATTTTTCCCGTTTCCAAAGATTTCTTAGACATCACAAACGCATAAGGGGATGTTACATCCAGATACGCTAAATACTCATCTTCACCACATTCATATAAGGCACGAAAGCATTCGGTGCGTCTTCCTTTGAAGGCATCTTTATGGCGTAAAGGATCTTGCATTTCACAACACTCGTTTTTTAAGAAACTTTGAATTTCAAGTGATGCTTGAACCATCTTGTTCCATTTGCATTCCCAAATGGATTCTACTTTAACTTTACAACTGTTTTTCAAAAATGCTTCTCTCGCTAGATGTCCCTTTTCATGCGGTCTTCCAAAGTATGTCCCTCGTCATCAACGGGAAGGCAACGAATTTGGGTGATGCATGTATGTCCCTGCCAGTAGCAGCCGTAGAATTCATAACCAGTACGAGTTTTCTTGTCATATCCATCCAGTTTAAACCGCTTAAATTGAACTTGACGTCCATTTTCTGCTGTTTGCAATGTAACATTATTTTTATACTCTACATATTATAACCATTGTTTTGCAGTTTTACTTTGTTGGTCGCGATACTGGAAATCTAAAGGAGGGATGATTGGAATGGTGCTTTCTTTACGATAGCGTGAACGCAAACATTCCATCCGACACGAGGCGATAGTGCTTGTTTGTAGGAAGCATTGTATCCCGCCTATTTGTTGTTCAAGAATGTTTGAGAATCGAATCAATGCTTGTGTCAAAATGAAAACGCCATTCTTACAATACTCTAAGATTTATTTCTGTATATCGAACATCTTTTCACTTTTAACACATCCCTTATACCATGCGATAACTGCATCCCGTTCAAATCTCGAGTCAATATCAAAGTACTCAATGTCTGGCTAAAACCCGATTTAATTCTGGTGTTTAGGGTTGTGAAATAGGTACGGAAACTCTGCTTTCTTTAGATTCACTTGTAACCCCATCGTTGCTTGTAATTTGGATAATTTAACCCCCATGAACAAATATGTTTGCGGAAAATGATATTATTTACAATTAATTGAATAATCTTTTGTCCTTGTGCTATAATGTGAGGTGTCAAATTTTGTTTCTCCATGAGACATCGTACTACTAGTATTGTATCGAAACCAGACCCATTGTGTGAATTCCCTACTACGTCTTGAAACTTAGGACCCTGTTCCAAGACATGATTTACAAATGCTTCCATATTATAAATTATCTTCTGACCATTGACATTACCACAAACACTACATGTATAATTTTGCTCTATATCCTTACACTAATGACACCGATGAGATGCACACATTAAGTTTGGCACATGTTCACGTTCACCATTTTTATCTGCGTCTAGTAACATTGTCTCTACGTCAAAGATAATGTATATTAAATCCACAACTGGTTTTGGTTTGCTGGGTTTGACAAAACGGGAATGTGTTTTATCGACATGGATGTAAACAGTTTACAATAATGTTCTAAACACACGTGTTTTGTTTTACTGCTGCCTCTATCGATTTTTACCCCACACTGCGGACACAGTTGTACATAATATATATCATACAGGTTTACCGCTGGCTTTAGATTTATACTGATCATAGCAGGTCTGGTTTATAAACGTGCGATAACAATACTAACATTTCAAACCTTTGCCATTACCACTATCAATATCGTCATGATACTCTTCACAGTGTGTACATAAATATTTACATTTATGGAATCGCTGCTTTTCATAAGGTGTGAGACAATATCAAAAACCATCACTCAATAAAAATTCCGTAAGAGTTTCAATGATGTCATTATGACCGTTTTCGTATTTTAGAAACAATTTCTTGTGTGCTGGTTGTCCAGAATACACTATCGTATACTCGCGACTCTCAGGATCACGCGCATAAACAATAATTTGATATTCGTCACCATACTGTTTCTGGAACTTATCTACATCTCCAATACTTCCACGCAAAATATGTTCTACATTAAGATGTGCACGGAATCGCCACGGTATGTAAATTGGCTTATTTTCCTTACAATTACTACTCTCAATCGTAAAAGCAATTTTGGAATCAAGGTCAACATATTTAAGTAAATGTTCCATAGCAAAATTAAACAAACTGTTGACATAGTCCTCAGGGTTAGGAATTTTCTTTACTACCGTCTTAATAGTAATTTGACGCCCTTGGAAACCAGAGTTGGAATAGTTATTTCATATTCACTGACAATTTCAAAATCACTAGTTTTTCCTCCAACATACATCATAGGCATATTATTGTCCTCCATCAACTGTTGAACATTAATATTTAACATCTCACCTTACTAGAATCCTCTTCTGTGCTAACTTCAATGTTCACATCCATACTACTTTCATCACTGTCCACTACGCTCGTAACACAACTACTAACCATACTAGAGTCTTCATTATCCACGTCCATAACAGCATCGCCACTAGACCATGTATCCAAGTTGAAAAAGTCAACTGCATCTTGTGGAATCATTCCGTTAGTTTCGATGAATATTTGTCAATGAAATACATGTCTATTTTGAAAAAATATAACGCGCTCAAGACGTTTGGTGATTTTAGTATGGGCGAGAAGGAAGGAGAAAGAGCGGGTCTGTTTACCAGACATGATAATGGGATTAGAAGGTGCCATTTTGGTTGCC
Source organism: Lepisma saccharinum (assembly GCA_022664845.1). NCBI lineage: Eukaryota > Metazoa > Arthropoda > Insecta > Zygentoma > Lepismatidae > Lepisma > Lepisma saccharinum. The sequence goes on along the minus strand of JAGDQP010005431.1, from coordinate 66,485 downwards.
TACCTGCACAGCATTCGCTGTAGCAATTTTTTTATGCGAAGTGTACCATCCTGGTATATGCCTGGCGTGGATGAGGAAAACACTCGGAAAGTCTAAGTCAGGACCGTCAGCCGCTGGTACCGAACCGAATATCTCCCGAATACGAAACCAACGTTCTACCAAGTAAGATACGGTGCACGGAAGAAAGCATACTCGTTTTGATGTTTATCACATGCACGCACACACAAAATAACGCAAATAACAACATAATATCAGAAATTATAAAGCTTAAATATCGTGTATCGTGCCAATTTTTTAAGAACTGATAGAAACAGACCTTTTCTCTGGTCTTTTATGCATAACGTTAGTGTTCTATGGAATTCATTAAGATAGAAATAATTACCTAGCAACCGTAGGTTTTAAAGTTCTTTTTTGTTTCTCCATGTTCGGTAAGGATATTTTCTATTGGACAATTTGAATTAAACTTTTCAGTACACTTCAACTAGTGGCCCACTTAATATAAAAATGGTGTTAGGTTCCCTGTTTTGGTGTTTGAAATGCTACTTGCTTAAGTTTTTTATTATTTGTTACATGCTACAAGAAATCATGAATATCTTTCCAGAACCCAGGACATGTGATAATGTTTTCTGTTAAAGAAAAGAAAATTTCAACCCTTGCTCGCTCCCTCACACACTGTGCGAATCACACACCGCCCACTCTATGTCAGTTGGGTGGCCTATCTTGTAGGCTTAGAGAAAAATCGTGTATGATAAATTAATGTAAAGATTATATTGGCCATGATAGTACACTTTTCCACATTATTCTTAAAGGTAATCTCCAATTACGGCCCAAGATCGTATGTTACAACGTAAGCTACTTTTGTCTTTTGGGGCTGCATACCCGATGAAATATCGCTGTCAGGAAACATCATTTTAAAAAGTGCAGAGCTATCTGCCGTACCTCACACTGTTAGATGATTAACAACAGTTTGAAAGCACCAGAGAATTTCCGCCTTGCACACATTGCCTTTATGAACACACTTTTCGAAAATTCCTTTTTGGGTGTTTGCGAAGTGGAGGACAAATCTAGATCACACAGTGAATCAGAATCAGTTGCTGATGTGGTACTGTACGCGTTGCGGTACAAGAGGTTGTGACTGCATTTGTTTTTGAGGGTATACTGTGTGGTATTTCAGGAGATGATGCACTGGGAACTTCACAGAAGAAATAGGAAGAGGAGCAGTCTTGTGACCTTCGTGAACTCAAGTTACATGTTTTCTCCCATTGTCATGACTGGAAAGGGCACTACATCCCATTGAATCAACAGAAAACTTAGTCCTACACGGATCACATCTTGCAACACCTTGATTGTTGGGAACAAGGCGTACCCAAGGGAGGTGTCCTTGCTAGCTGCTCTTGAATTTCCTTTTGACTCGATTAATTTGTGTCTTCGGGATCATGGAAGAATCTGTAAAGAACAGATAATTATAATGGAGAACATACAATAAGAGAAAGATGGAAGATCTGTACAAATCATAATTGTAAAAAGTCCGACCGGCATGCCTAGCGGATAGGTATAGATTTCATCTCTTGTCTATAACAAAATGTTACTTTTAAAAGCTTTGTAACGTATATAACATAGGCGCCTATATACGAAATCTACTTAAAATCATGCTCTCCAGATATAGTTTGTACACGCGTGAGAAAGTAGAGAAACGTAACATAATCTACAGAACCTTATTAATATAAGTGCGTATATGAATTTAGGTATAAAAAACTAACCGTAAATAACCTAACCTTTTACATAAGGGCGTGTGACTCTGCGTTTAGCAGTTCTAAAACTATCATATAATTCCTTTCTGAAAGTTTTGCTTAAAGGTTTATTTAGCCCACCTCCGCGGAATAAAGGCCTAACCGAATTTGTTTCTATTTAATTTTATTCACAAACCTTTGTCTGAAGACAAAAAGGAATTCGCAAAGTAATGACGATGTACTGTATTTGTTATAATGCTTCGTGTGAAGTGTTGTCAATACCATGACTTACTTACTGTATGACTTACGGAACTCGCAAGCTCACCGCCGCAGTAACAAACGTTTTCCATAGGATTCCATTCTGAGCAAGATCAGGTCAGTTTCATCACAAACACCTACTTCACAAAGATCCCTTTTAATATTATCCTCCCAACGTTCACGGTTTTCCTAACAGTCTCCTTCCCTACGGTTTACTAACCACAATGGAATATAATCTCCGTTTCTTTTCCATTCAAACTACATGGCCTGCCCACCTTAGTCTTCGCAATTTCATTATTCTTACAATATCGGGTAAGTCGTAAAATCCGTGATACCATTAGAAAGAGAAAAAAGGACTTGTTGGGGCAGTGCTTGAGAAGAAATTGTCTTCTTAGGAATCTGATAGAGGATATGGTGAAAGGTAAAAGAGGGAAGGATGAAACAAGAATGGAGTTATAAATGATATAGGGTCATTCCAGCTCAGATCGCCTAATGCCTCCAGGTCGACCATCTCAGATTCGAATGATTTTTTCCTCGTGTAATATGGGTCAAGTAAGGAAGAAACTCAAAATATCTCTTTCGTATTCCTTTCCATTCTAGCGATATTTGATACGAAAGAGAGGTCGAAAATCATGATGCTCCCATTAGCGATAGTCCTTTAAAATCCCAGAGTTCCATAAATAAATGTATAATTTATGTTATTATTGTCCAAATTCGTGAAATTTTGAAAGGATTACCTCAAAGACATACAGTTTCTTACCTCCAATCTCAGAAGTATTCTGTTGCCAGGTTTCATCACAGGGTTTGTTAAAGACACGAAAAACTAATAAAATATTGTACCGCTTTTTGACGAAACATTAATTAGTTTAACAATGTTGGCAATTAATGACAGTAATAAAATTTTACCTGTTACATGAGAGTATAGTAGAGGCTTAGTGTGAAAAGTTTCAACTTTGTTCCAACACTCCTTATTTATTTTATAAATATATCTTTAAAATATTTGAAAGTTTTGTACATAATAATCAATAGTAGAACAACAATTAGTTTAGTGATGTTGATAAACAATAAAAGTACAAAAAGATTGTAGCTATGCCATGAGGTAAGATGTTTCTTCTGTAACATTCATCAGAGAATCCAAATTTGATAACAAAATTGTGGTACGGCCAGTAGGTTTTGAGATATTGCTTTATGATTGCAAGATAAACAGTCTCTAAAATGGTGTTCACCTTGCAACATAATACCGTGAATATCTCAAAAGGATCCAAAGTATTTGAGGTAATAATTAACAAGTTGTATATATTTTAGAGAATAACTCTGCTTTTACAAAGAGACAGTTTGGTTTTAGAGCCTAGCATAATACTGTAAATGCCATAGTAAATCTCATCAGTGAATATATTAAGGATGTAGATAGCAGAAATAATTCACTTTGTCGATTCTATAATATGTCAAAGGCATTTGACACAATTTCCCACCAAATCTTATTAGAGAAACTCAAGTATTATGGATTCAGTGATTAAAGTTTAGATTTTTTCGGTCCTATTTAACAAATAGATATCAATCTGTGTATTATAATGGTAAGTTTTCTCAGTATCTAAAATTAAGTTAGGGAGTACCTCAAGGTTCCATACTTGGGCCCGTTTTTTTCATATTATCCATTCTGTCAAGAAAGTACTGGGATTTGTACATTTACAAAGCCCACTTAAAGGGTGTTGAAATTCTTCTTGTCGCTACGTTAGCACAACTGCCCTCTATGCTCACGCGGATTTTGAGCGCCATCTGTCATTTAGTTTGTTTGCAGTGCTCCATTTGTCAGTTCTTTTAAGTGTGTGTGTGCGATGTTTACAATGGATAGAAATATCGAACAAAGAATCTGTCTTAAATTTTGCATTTTAAATGGAATTTCGTGTGCCGAAGCGCTGAAAATGTTACATAAGGCTTACGGTGAATTGACTTTATCAAAAACACGTGCGTTTGAGTGGTACAGTGCATTCAAAAGCGGTCGAGATGTGGTGGTGCCTCGCTCAGGTCGACCATCAACGTCTTCAACTGAAATTAACATCGCTAAAGTAAAGGAAATGGTGACTGAAAATCGTCGTTTAAGTCTGAGAGAGATAGCCGCTGAAATTTCTGTTTCTCACGAATCAATTGGTACCATTTTAAACGATTGTTTGGGCATGAAACGCGTTGCCGCTTGACTATTGCCAAAAGATCTGAATTTTCTGCAAAAAGTCAATCGTGTAAGGGTCGCTGAAGACATGCTAGAACGAGTCAATTCCGACCCCACATTCATAAAACGCATTGTAACTGGTGATGAGACATGGGTTTACGAGTTTGACATGTAAACCAGGCAACAAGCTTCGAAATGGCGCCTTCCAACTGACCCGAAACCGAAAAAGGCACGTCAAAGTCGATCAAAAGTGAAGGTGATGTTGACAGTTTTTTTCGATTAACGCAATATTGTGCACTCGGAATTCTTGCCAGAAGGTGAGACAGTAAATAAAGAATATTATCTGAGCGTTCTGTGGCGTTTGAGAGAGCAAATTCTTCGAAAACGACCAGATTTGTGGAAAGAAAACTCATGGATTTTGCACCACGATAACGCACCATCTCACAAGGCTATCATTGTGAACGAATTTCTGGCCAAAAACTCAACAGATCTTGTCGAACAACCACCGTATTCTTCTGATATGGCTCCGGCCGACGTCTTTCTCTTTCTAAAACTCAACCCGTTTTCAGTCGATAGAAGACATCAAAGAGAATTCACGGCGAGTACTGAAGTCGATTCCCGAAAATGCGTTTCAAAAATGTTTTGATGATTGAATTATTCGTTGGCATGAGTGTATTATTTCGGAAGGGGCCTACCTTGAAGGCGATACAATAAATTTGGATGAATAATGCATATTTTGTGCTTTATTGACCAATTCCTGGGACTTTCTTGACATAATGTATATAAATGATTTAGCGAAAAATGTAGACAGCAACGCTACTCATTCTTACATGTATGCCGATCATCTAGCTGTAAAACCGGAAATAATATTTTTGTCTGTTTTAAACAACTTGACTATTGCAAACTCAACTGTAGAGAATTGGTGCTCAGCAAATCTTTTATGTGTTAAAAAAGATAAAACAGACAACCTAGGGTTTTCTTTAACCAAGAAAAAACTGATTCCATCAACTCAGTAAAGTTCTTAGAAGCGTATATACAATCTAACCTTAAATGGAACTATCACATTGATCATTTATGTAAGAAATTGAGCAAAGGTATTTTCATGCTTACAAAACTAAAACTATGCGTCACTGAACAGGTACTTAAAACTGCTTATTTCGCCTATATATACAGCCACTTAGCTTATGGCATAATAGTCTGGGGGAATGATCCAAATGTTAAAAAGACTTTATTCTTTAAAAAAAGGCCATTAGAGTAATTTGTAACGTGGATAACAAACCATCATGTAACCCTTTATTTCAAAAACTTGTTTTTTTAACAGTGCCATTACTATATGTATTAGAATGTTTAATGTACATGAAGAATAATCTTAGTCAATTAGAAAGTAATGAATCTGTTCACAGCCACTTAACAATGCACAGGAGAGATGTAAGAATTGGTCAATGTAATTTAAGTAAAACTACAAATAGTTTTGTTGAGTTGAGTAAAAAAACTATATAATAACCTTCCTAAGAAAATCAAAGACCTGGGAACAACAAATTTCAAAAATGTTATAAAGAATCAGTTAATTGCCATGTCTGCCATGTAGATCTAAATCGAATCAGCGGGTCAGCTTGTGTTCGAATCTTACACCCGACAAAACAGCACAAAACTTGACCAGCATCCCCCAACAGCCGGTGACCCGTTTCAGCTCTGCCGTGCTCGTTCCTTCTGTGCGAATTGTTATGAACACTAGTTCATTAGTGTTGTAATTATTAGAACGTTATATTCGCAATAGGTGGAATATGGAGTGGCATGTCCAGAAGAGACACATTTTAAGATGAGTAGAAATTGGCCCCCTTTTTTGGCTATTTCAAGAGAAGAAATCTTTTTATATTAGTTCGGCACAAAATTCGTTTCCATCCTCTAATTTATCAACATACTATTGCACGTTTTTCTTTTTTTTTAATTTTGCAATGTGGAACATGTAAAGTTTACTATGCCTATAGGAAAATGCTAATTTCCTTTTGAACATTTGTAACTTCTCATTTTGATACAGTTTGCGTAAGTAATCTTGGCTCTTTCTGATAGAAATTAAGCAGAAAAATTATCATTCATTCATTTTCTTTTTATGTTCAATTTTCATTAGTAATATGGAATAGAAGGTATGGCCTACGGTATCTACTGGGTTTGTTACAATCAGTGATTCCGCCAGACCTCGGCCCCTGTAGGGAGTGTCAGCCCAAATCCTTGTGACTACCCCCAACTTTAATATATTGCGGTCAAAAGTTGATAGAAACTGTGTAAAACTCTACGTCCACCCTCTCAATTTTGACTTTACGCCCCCAATCTGAAAATCCAAGCATAATCCCTGATTACAAAGTATTCCGAACCAGTATGTTTAATAACCTCCACCGAATTTGCAAACTAAACCCACACAAACAAAGAATGTGTGTTACACTTTTGACATTATCCTAGATGTTTCTCCAAATTCTGGAGTTTCAGTGGAAATCATGAGTATTTAATCTAACTACCAAGTTTGGTCTCCATTTTAAAAGTGGCTTAATGAATTTTTGAAGCACCCTTTATATATTTGAATAACCCTAAAAAAATATAAAATCTAAAAGTCACTTTTTTAAAATAGCTAGCTTGTTGCTAGCCTCTCCCAAAGGGCTACACCCACTATTTGGGAAGGGAAGCTTTGGTATAATGGGATTGTAGGGAATGTAAGGTGGGCTATGGGTTTTTACTTTATTGTTTTATTTCTTTCATCTTCATTAATTCTTTATTTACTCAGCTTTCTACTGAATATTGGACATTATGAGCTTTTGCTCATAATCGTAACTTGGGTGTCATGGCACTTTGATTATGAGGAATGGGAGAGAGGTGCAGTTAGACGCCAGAACACGGTGATGACACTAAGGACAGATGCTTGTAAATGTTCTTTTCGTATTTTGTATTTTAGATAATTTGGATATATTTTAGATTGTTTTCGTATTTTAGAAACAATTTCTTGTCTGCTGGTGGTCCAGAATACACTATCGTATACTCGCGACTCTCAGGATCACGCACATACACAATAATTTGATATTCGTCGCCATAATGTTTCTGGAACTTATCTACATCTTCAATACTTCCACCATTTGTACTTAATAAATCTACTTTCGCAAAATAACACAATTCCGCAGCTGCACAAGCCCCCTTCTTAGGATATGTTTTCATATAACATGCTCTCTTAAATTCCTTCTCTGCACGTAGTTTCGCCAATACCAAAGCTCTAGCAAGACAATCAGGAACACATTCAACTGGAATTATGTGTTTTTGAAGATATTTTTCCAAAGGCAAATACTTATCATAACCATGTACCCTTTGACAACGAATATTATCGGAAATGTCAACTTTCACGGTTACTTTATTCTCTAACAATTCCTCATTGAAATTAAGAACATTTTCAATACTACGCAAAATATGTTCTACATTAAGATGTGCACGGAATCGCCACGGTATGTAAATTGGCTTATTTTCCTTACAATTACTACTCTCAATCGTAAAAATAATTTTGGAATCAAGGTCAACATATTTAAGTAAATGTTCCATAGCAAAATTAAACAAACTGTTGACATAGTCCTCAGGGTTAGGAATTGTCTTTACTACCGACTTAATGGTAATTTGACGCCTTGCAAACCAAAGTTGGGATAGTTTTTTCACATTCACTGACAATTTCAAAATCACTAGTTTTTCCTCCAACATACATCATAGGCATATTATTGTCCTCCATCAACTGTTGAACATTAATATTTAACATCTCACCTTACTAGAATCCTCTTCTGTGCTAACTTCAATGTCCACATCCATACTACTTTCATCACTGCCCACTACGGTCGTAACACAACTGCTAACCATACTAGAGTCTTCATTATCCACGTCCATAACAGCATCGCCACTAGACCATGTATCCAAGTTGAAAAAGTCAACTGCATCTTGTGGAATCATTCCGTCAGGTTCGATGAATATCTCACAATAATAACTCCACGCCAAATCCTTACTTTCTACACTTCCGAAAAATCCATAATGTCCAACATCGATAATGTCTTGGCCAGTAGCATAGTTTTGTAAGACAACTTCTTCATCATTCCAATAATAGTAAAGCAAGTAGTGAAGCAACATGTCATAATTATGTGTTGTTGGACGAAACCCTAACAATTTGTATTAGCACAAATAATTCCAACATTCAAGTACACTATCGGGTTCGTCATAGCCTTGAATTTCCTGGGCAGCAAGCAAAGCATGAATTGGATTTTCCATAGCTTGAAATTAACTGGTCGCTATTAAGAACATCAGGCACAAACCAATACACACAAAGTCGAATTACGCAGGAAGAAACACCACCACCATCCCATTGTATTTTATAGTAATTTTAAAGTTCTAGTATGCTATGAACTTAGATTTGTTATAGTACTCTGAGTTTTTGAAATATTTATGGAAAATGTTAAAAACGTGGAAGTTGGAGCGAGGAGCCCTCTTAAGGACAAAACATGCTAAATTTGAAGCGCTGTAACCCCGGATAAGCGTGGCCTAGAAACCCGTAAGTTGACATTTATACTAAAAACCCTTCCAAGAATCAATGTACTATATTTCATCAAAATCGGAAACTATGTGTGACATTTTACCTTTCCGATTTAGCATGGAGTGACCCATCAGTAAATAAAACAAAATCATGTTTAATTATACATAGATTTTCTTTAATCAATTTTTGAATAGTAAAACATCCACAATTTGTAGAAATTTTTGCAGTGAATCTCTATCCTTATCTCATCTCATAGCAGTGTAGTATAGAACTGGGAATATCCAAAAAAGGAGGAATTCTCAACCTGTAGGCCCGCGGAATAACATCGCGAGACCCCTTTTTCGTTTGACTATCTATAAACTATATACAGTATGTGATATTTTGTTATTAATAACATATTACATAGTATTACATACATTTACTTTACACTGGAATTCGCCCAGAAAAATACAGGCTGTTTAACAAAATGATTCACTAATTTTTGTTGCTTCTATAATACTTTAGTCACTAACATGAATCGCACCAAAAAAGCAGATGCTCCATAAGTTATGTCGATTTTATACAAGCTGTACTGTGGAATACTACTTCAATTTACGTTTGCTATCTTTTTCAAAGAGTTTTAGATCATGTAATAGAAGGTAGTGATAGTAATAGATGAAAATAACATTTTCATTGAGCCAGTACCTTAAATTATTACAATATTACCTTTTTATACTAAAAGTACCTGGCTGGTGAAAGCAATACGTGAAATATTCAATAATCAATCTGTTAGCAAGTTTTTTGACATTTAATGTATATATTGTCTTCAACACCTTATATTTTCATTGTTTTCATCCAGCACTTTATTGTTTTTAATTTTTATTTTATAATTCAGATAAATGTAAATTATTTTATGAACACCCTATAGCGACCACTCATTCGAAATTTATATTGTTGTTTTAGCTTATCGTAAGATGAATTTGATAACAAATCAAGAAGACGTACGATAGATATGTCGAAATCATCAGTCAGGATGACACAGAGTTGGGGTCGAAGCCGGTTGTCTTTCTCAGTGCTGGTTTGAAAAACACTAAACCAAAGGCTTTCAATAATCTGTCTGAACACAAGCTAAATGGACAGATGTAGAGAAGAGTCTCCCACTTCTTCCTTTGAAGTTTAAGGACGAAACAAGTCATCTGTTTCTTCCCCTCCTCTCTCGAAAGAACAGTTGGAACTACCGTCGCAGCACACGTTCCACTTTAAAGGAACAGAAAAACCAAAACAGACAGGCGTTGGTTTTATAATTAATAAAGACCTGAAGTCACAGATCACAGAAATTGAAGGAATTTCAGATATAATCGCACGTGTAGTAATAAAGATAAACAACAGATACAGTATTTCAAAATTATACATGTGTGTGCTCCAACAAGGTCACATACCGAGGAGGAAATCGAAGACCTATACGAGGAGATACAGAAGATTTTGGATAGCAGTAAATCGCATTACAAAATTGTAATGGAAGATTTCAATGCGAAAGTACGAGCGAAGCAGAGCAGTGACACGAAAGTGGGAAATTTTGGATTTGGCAAAAGAAACAAGAGAGGAGAGAAGTTAGTGCAATTCTCATAAGCCAACAGACTGTTCATATCCAATACATTTTTCAAGAAACCGCCCCAGAGGAAGTGGACATGGAAAGGCCCAAATGGGACCAAAAACGAAATAGACTACGTTCTATCGAATAATAGGACAATTCTGCAAGACGTGTCTGTTCTTAACAGTTTCAAAGTCTCGAGTGATCATAGAATGCTGAGATGTAAGCTGAAACTAAATACTAGACTTGAGAGAAAGAAGCTTATCACAGGAAAACCGCCACTTTTGGATCTAGAAAATCCAGGGAAAAACAGAGAGAAGACATTCGAGATAGAACTAAGCAACAGATTTAGCGCCTTGGAAGAGTTAGAGGATGAAGAAGACATCAATAGCAGAAATAAAATACTGACCGAGATGATATGAGAGACAGCCAGAGAAATAGCAGGCACCAGAAAGAAAAGAGAGAGCAAAATCTCAGAAGAAACTAAACTATTGATGAAGAAAAGAAGGGAAATGAAAGGAGAGGAAAATTACATGAAAAGGATTAAATACATAGAACTAAATAAAACATAATGGAAGAAAATAAGAGAGAATGTACGAATATATAACGAAAATCTTGTTCGAAATACAATCGAGGAGAACAAGAGCCTAAAGAAAATCAAAAACCAGCTCATGATAGGGAAAAAGCAAATAATTGCAGTTATGAAATATTTGAAAATTTCTACAGAGAATTGTACTATTCCGAAGAAGTGCTAGGAAGTGAAGACTCAGAAAAAAATGATGTAGATGTCCCAGATGTAATGAAAGAAGAAGTGGATAAAGAAAGTACTTCTAGGGATGAAGAACGGAAAGTCGCCAGGAGAAGATGAACTCACAGCAGAGGTGTTTAAATGGGAAGGTGAAAACACGAAAGGGGAACTTGCAAAATTATTCTCAATGTGCCTGAGGAAGAGAGAAATACCCAGAAGTTGGAATAATGCTGTTATAATTTTGTTGTACAAGAAAGGAGACAAAGACGCGTCGAAAACTACAGACCAATTAGTTTACTGTCAGTTCTATACAAAATGTTCACCAAAGTTATTTTGAATCGTATTGAACGGGACTTGGATATTAACCAGGGAAGGGAACAAGCCGGATTTCGTCGTGGATTTAGCATAATGGACCACATAGAAACAATGAATGAAGTTATGGAAAGGACTAATGAATATGAACTTCCACTATGTTTGGGATTCATAGTTTTCGAATAAGTTTTCGATTCGGTTTCTTTGTCAGCAATACTTAAATCACTTGGACATGAAGGCATCGAAAATGCATTAATCAAGTAAAATAAACACCAGTACTAATAGCATTGTGCTTACATCCGGGTGCAACTGTACAGTGGAAGCGGTAACTGTAGACTGTCTACTACCCGTCATACAACGCTTTGCCCTGGACGAGTATTATCTGTGTGGGTATGTAGCAAGACCGACATTATCCAAAAGGCTATACACATTTTGTCCAACCCAGTGCATGTAAAACTGTGGTATAGTGAGAATAGGGAGACACCCCCTCACCAACGGTGGATACAAATGGTTCTACATAACCATTCAACGTGAACTCGCAAAGCTACTGCTGTCAATGTTTCAATTCCCAGAACCATCATTCTTAAGCCTGGACAGTCGTGAACATAACGAGTGCTAAATACGCAAAGATGTTAACCGCTGACGATTCCTGTTTCTGTGTTCCAAACTATATTAACTGAACGTGTATCAAGTCAGCATTGCTCCAGGTTGACCCGCAATGGTACGTCAAATGTATTACCTGTCACTATGAACTATCGGAAGACGGTGAGGTGTGTAATTGTGGTGGCTTTACTAACAATCAGTACGTACTGCATATGGTGACAGAATCCAATATGGCGTATCAAATTTATACATCCTTTTCCGAGGAGCATCCACGTACTAGGATGACGTTTATTCAATTCTAGTTTGGTCTCGCCAAAGAGGGCGATCACTATTTGGACCAAATTCGTGATATCCTCCAGGCCAAAGTGACACAATCCATGTGAGTGAATCCTACAATATGTGTAATCTGGACAAGTGTGTGTGTATATGTCCGCAACAACCCAATAAAGTGGTAGTGGTACATCACCGGCATCCACGTTGACAGCTCAGCAATGTTTTCCCTGTGATTGTGTGGTGATCATATTCCCAGGACAGTAAGGTTGCAGGTTCTTTTATTTTTATTATTTTTTAACAAAATTTCCCACTACAGAAACCACCATGGTAGCAGGATTCAGGTATTTGCGTGCAAAACCTTTGACTAGTGTAATGGAGGCTCCCACACGTGGACCTCAAAAGTTACGTTGGCACCCAGCAGCTTTAGCCCATGGTGGAGGTAAGCATGTTCCATTGTTTTCCAAATTCCTCGAGGTCCGTGTACACCCAGACCTGCACCGGAAACCAAAGTGTCATACCTACATCGTCAGTAATAATGTAGCGCACCCGCGCAAATGGATCGACGTCGTACAGTTATAATTGTCGCGAGCCATACAGTACCAAACTCTTTACATACTTGGTACAGTCCTCGAGACGGGTTACTGTACCCCGCAGCGTAATTTGTTTTGTCCGAATGAGCGACCGGTTGGGGCACTCGACGCCTACAATGGTAAAGATATACTTGATATCTCGCCATAGTTACATATGTGGATAACCAAACATGATGATGATGCCTTAACGCGTTATGGTGAGCGTAACTAAACTTTACGATGGCTTGTGCGTCCTCTATATACTCCACGTGCACACCAGCGCACATGCGCAAATACACGGCACGTACGTATAGTGATTATAACGTATTGCATTAGTGTACTGTTACACGATTCATCGTAAGTGGCACTGGACACAATACCTGCAATCACCTGGTGCCCAGGTCCAAGATACCACCATCTAAACATGAACTGCTGGACGTGGTGTTACACGATTGCGGTACAGCGTCCGTTTTAAACACTGGACACAATACCGGTAATCGTACAATCACCTGTTGCTCACGGTCCATGTCGTATATCATTACGCAGTAGTCCCCTTGCACATCCTCCTCCACCAAAAACAACTGCATGTCGGTACCAAAATGATGATTCCTCGCTATGTTTTGTATAGTATACCTATACTTGACAGTACGTCATGTAAATCTAAACCATCAATCCAACAGGGAATGATCAGCTTGTACGTCTGAAAATTCCAAAACGGTACCACAATGTAATTTGTAACACTTTTGTAGTAGAGTAGTTTAGTTGTAAGTGCAGATGTAGGAGAGTAGTTTATTGTAATAAAAAAACTTTTTTCTAACTCTAATCCCTAAGTGTTTCAGGTTTCATTTCAAGAAATGACAATCACCTTATATCCTGGGTTGTATCTATTTATTGGTGCTAAGATTACAAGTGTAATGTCGATATGCCACCTGTGCTGATTCGCATGCATACTCCTGCACTGGCTGATGATACGGCCAGCTGGTAATATATACTTTAAACTGTAATGTGTGCACTGCAAGGCTTGCACTGGGCGATGATACGTACGGTTAGTAAACTGTAACGCGTGCAATGCAAGACATGCTTGACTTTCAAGGTTCCTGAGCTAAAAAATCACCATCTTTTCATGACCTGTAGAGTACACAATATAGCCCATGTCTCAATCCGCTATACCCCTTCAGAACTGTGCAAATATCGCATAGGTACCCAAAACGTTCACATGCACTGGAATAGTATTGTTGTAGTTTTGAAATATTGAAACAATTTCCGAGCTTCATCACTGCAAATTCTTTAGGTAAAACCTTGAAAATCACTAATGGACTGCCTTGCGCACTAGAGATATCCTTGGAAATTATGCGTATGGCATAATACTCGATACACATTGCACATTCTCCACTTGTTTGTTCCAAACGTATATTACACTTTCACACGGAATGGAATTGTCCTTAAAGCACGTACCGATGTTGTCCAACACGCATTGGTCCACAATCGCGATTCCGTATACATGGTATACAACTTGAATACAGTGTATGTGTCCTGTAACGTATCCGTAACCTACTCGGTAAACAACATGTAAATTTCCTCGGTTGTAGCATCTGGATAAAGGTACCCACCACGGAACCCCATAAACACATGCTCTTGCTGGCTAGGACGTCCGGTGTAACAACCCGGGCACAACAAATATCGTGAAAGCGATCACTGGTCAATCGTGCGGAATATACATGGCACGTCCGCACACCGGACTGAACACTTACACGATACGGAAAACTTGTCCACTGCTGCAATTGCAGCCGAAATAGCTTTGTCCATGGTCGAGGTGGCCATGACAGCTGATAATCACACCTCAACACCAATACACTTTAACCTCCACCCAGCACATGCGCAAACGCATCCAAGACAAATCCAGAAACTCCTACCACCACTCTAGCAGCGACGCCTTTTAACAAGTCAAACCGAAAGCTGCTGGCACAAGTAAAGACGTTCGCCTCTGGTCAAAAGAAACCAATTACGGGTACTGTCACGCATGAGTAAGCCCCGTCAAAAGCATTAACGTCTCCAAGACCAAGTTCCTCTTCATTATGCTCCCCACAAATCCAACAACCCCAGCACTGTAGCGGCACCGCTTTTAAACATATCAAATTGACAGCTGCTATCACACATGATTAAGATCGCCTTTGATCGGAATAAGCCGATTACAAGCACCGTCACGCATGAGTACGTCTCACTGAGTTGAAAGTCATTCATAAGCTAATTTACACACACAGCTTATATAACAGTTTCTTCCTTTGTTGGCGTAATGGACAAATGGTGGGGCCCTTTCACGTACCAAACACGAAGACAGAATAGGTTATATACGGTCGCAGAGTACGATCCTTGTTCAAAGGCGAAATTAACGGTCGGGGCTCCCGTAGTGACAACGAACTCTGCAGTCAACCGCTCCAATACGATCCCTAAGGACGAGTCAAATAACAAAACAAGATAATGATAATACCGGGAGTGTCCGACACCACAATAAATGATGTTAGAGGATACTGAAACCTACACAATAACCGTGACGTTGCAATAAGATAATACGAAACAGTGTGCATTGACGTAGTCAACAAACGAACACAAATGCTGAACCTTCATGTTCGCACACTAGACACCTTGTGGAACTGAATTATGTACACAGTTACCGTATGTGCAGTTTGGAAGGATTTAAGTAACAATTTACAATTGCGCATTTAGAACATGCAAATGGCTACCCGACTGAAGATTGTTCTGACATCTCGAACTGTCCATTCCAGATATTCGATATATTCACTGCGATGATGGTGTTCTACTTCAGTGCACACGCGCATCGTTGCCATTAGATAAATACTAATTTGTGCCACAGGACATGACAACACTGAAATAACTGACACTTATGTGTTAAATAAACTTTTAAAATTTTGCCCTTTTATTGTTTTTATAACGTAGGTATTCTTGGGCTCTGATTTATACGTTATACATGGCACCCGAACGGGCTAAGAGCCTCTAACTCTATTATTCGTACATTCAAAAAATTCATAAACTACAACACATAGTTAAAACATTCACATTATTTACAGAACATAATAAGACTCATAAATTTAAAGATATGCACATTATTTTACACCCCAGCTTTGCGGTCGGTATTTAATCCCCGGCAGTGAAGTTCGTAGTCAGACGCACTTCCGCGTGAGCTACATAATGTTAATTTGTAAAAATATTTTCTCTGAGTGAGGATCTGCGCCAGGACTTGGATGGGAATCTGTAGTCTGTGGAAAGACCGGGCGCAGTTTCTTAAGGCATAATATTAACAGTTTTCCAATATGTTTTCTAATAAATAGTAAAGCTGTTTTTGTTTGGGTAGGTGGGTTCGCATCAGGACAAAGTTGGCGATCTCCGTGAGTTACGGAGATCTATCGATGCTGACTCTCACCTCAAAATTTTATCGTATTTCAATGTTTTCAATAAATATCACTTACTTACTTCCTTACTCTATGAGTGACGGAATTCGTAAGTTCATCGCCGTAGCAATAAACGTTCGGCATTGGGTTCTATCCTGGGCAATATCAAACCAGTCTCCATCACAAACACCTGCTTCTTTAATATCCCTTGTAAAATTGTTGTCTCAATGTTGTTTCGGTCTTCCCAACGGTCTCTTTCCTTCCGGATAATCTGAGTTTTTCTTCTATCCGAGCCACATGGCTTGCCCATCTTAGGCGTCGTGTTTTCGTTATTCTTACCTGCTAGGGTCGTACTCAAACTTTCGCAATCGTAAAGTATTACCGGCAGAATTACATTACATTTGGGACCCACCTTTCCACCCCTACCTCTCCGCATCCTTTGCACAATTTCACTTCGCGCGCCTGATGGACACAACGAACTAAACGTGTTATCCATGAAATTGGGGTAGGCCATTCCCAGGGTGGAGTCCCTACCTCGACCCCAGACTCGGCGTCGAGACACGGAGTCTATAAGGACCTGTTTCCACAAACGTTTCTCTACAAGAAAAGAAAGAAAAAAATGAAGCAAAGACAAGGGGAGGAATTTGGAGATTTTTTTCTATGGCCAGTTCCCGGATACAACCCTGGGCCCTGTTTCCGCGGTTGGGGGGGGGGGTTCTTTTCTTTTTTGTTTGCAATCATATTTATTACAAACTCGAGCTGAAAAACAAATACATAGTTATTTATACACTTACTGATAATAGTTTTATTTGTTTTTAGTTGTTGCTTTATTTATGTTACTTTATATGTGTTTATGTCTCTATTTATATTTGTTTCCTTCCCACTTGTACACATCTGTTTTCTTACATTGTTCATCACTCACATGTCACACACACACATCACACTCTATTTTAAAATTCTTAATATTAAGTTTATTATTTTAATGGCATGTCGTTTTAGTCTATGTCTTTAAGTTAAGTTTATTAAACTTATATTTATATTTTATTTGTTTTATTTCCTATTTCGTTACGTTATATTGCAAAGGTTTTTATAATCTGTTTAGCTATCTATTCTCTATTACTAAATTTACAGGTTTTTAAGGCCTACTACAGTGGTATTATTATTTGCTTCATTCACAAAATCAAACTAATCAAAGTTCACAATTTCCCTTACTTAAGTTCCATTTGATTATCCCTTCCTTTCTAACTATCCCATACCTACATCTACCCTACACCTAATCATCACCGAACCTCTCTCTACCTAACCCATTCTCACTCTCACTCACATCTCACATTCACTCAAGCAGGAGGAGTTGATTCAGAAGTTCCATTCCAGGTTGGACAAGTTCTCCAGATCTGCAGATCGGGGCCACTCCTAGGATTTTCTCCTCTTCTTCCGCTCCTCCATACTTCCACACTGCACTACAACACTTTACACTATCACGACACTCAGTCGTTTAGTTATCCCGCCAATCCAGCGCCTCCGATACCGAATGCCGTCCTATCTCTTGGGTTGGCAGCCACGCACTGGGGCAGAATCCACACGTAATAAGCCACTATCACATATGCTATATTTTCCGTTCACCCTCGCGACAACGACTTCAGTCGACCATCGGAGACCATCGAAGACCATAGCCGTGGATTAGATCTAAAGTTCAGAAGGCTTGTGTGTATTCTCAATTGTTCCTATCCCCTTTGGTTTTTCCCGGTCGCGCGCTCATCCATACCGATTATTATTTACATTTATTTACAGCATTTGAGTTTATAAGACCATAATTCAGTTTATACACGATTAATCACTTCCGCACACGTAATTGTCATCGTTTAATTCGCGATAGGGACTTTCGATCTGCCTGTCGGGAGCTCTCGAGCATTCCAGACGGGCTGTCCCGCGGTCGCGTTCGTTTATCCGTACCAATGAGTGTTTGTATAATTATTTGAAGTGCTTTAACTGTTGATTCCTTCATTAGTAGCATAATTTTTCTATGTATGTTCCTTTATTTTGTTGAAATTTAATTTTCTCCATGTAGGATAAATCAGGTCGCCAACTGATCCAGAACTTCTCGTTTCGTTTTATCACGCAGCATTTCTATTACTGTTAGATTATTCAATTCCTCTCTTTGCTCCACAATTCGTGTATTAACTGTTACGTCCGTTCTTAATTGATTGTCAGAGCACTTAAGAACCACGTGTTCCGGTGTTGAGTCCAGACCATATTCGCACGCCGGAGAGGCCACCAGTCCCAGTTCGTGTAGTTTTGATTTATAAGGTCCATGCCCACTCAGAAAGTGGACAATTCCTTTGTCAGGATTCCATCGTTCCCAAGTAAGTCGTTCCTCAATGCTTTCTACAAAAGCAAAAAGTCCTCTTTGTTTTTGTAGAAGCTTCCCAGTGTGATTGACATATCGTATTTTTACAATTATCTCTTCGATTTCCTCTTTCGAGTTCGGCATTTGATTTAAGATTTCAGTTGTCTTTGTTAAATTATTCTTCTTTAACCAGTAGTAAGCAGCCGATTTTCTTGCTTCTAAATTGAATGGAAGTATTCCTAGGATTACATTTAATGCCACCCCCGGTGTAGTTTTGTAAGCTCCGGACATTCTCAAAAGTATAGTTCTTTGCGCCCTGTCCAGTTTTTCAGCCAATTTCTTGTTTTCTTTTAGTATGTGCACCCAAATGCTCGACTCATAGGTGCCAATTGCTTTTATTATCTGATTATTATATAGGCCAATTAATTTAAAAGGTAGTTTGAATTTAGTATTCGCCAGAGTTATTAATTTATTTCCCACTATCAAAATTTTATTTGTTGTCTCTTCAATGTGGACATTGAAACTTAATTTCTCGTCTATTATTACACCTAAGAATTTAAAAGTTTTTACTCTTGCTATGTTCTTGTTTTCATATTTTACTGTTGGATTCCTAATTAGTCTATTTTTGAAAACCATATATTTCGTTTTATCGGCCGAGATGGTCAGCTTGTTTTCATCATACCATATTTTTAATTCATTTGATACTGTCTTTATTTTATCCTCTATTTGATTCCTTGAATTCCCTTCAATTAGTATCGCTATGTCATCTGCATAAGCAATAACAGAGTAGACGTCTTCCATTATGTTTAGTTTCTTTAGGCATGGGTCAATGCAGATGTCCCAGAAGATCGACCCACAGACCGACTCTGCGGACACCCTTTATTTGGGCACCTCTCAAGTCTTTCACCAGGGGCTTTTAAATATCATTTTCTGTTTCGGCAGTAGTCCCCCAGTACCCTGACAAGATATCGCGGGGTGTTTAACTCTTTCATATATGCAAATAGCGCTGGCCACCAGAGGTTATCGAAAGCTCCCTTTATATCTATATATCGTAATGTTCCCTTTAGTTTTAATTTGGTACAGTCAAAGATACACGGGATTGGTTTTTTAGCCCTCAATCCTTTATTTAGATATAAGAACAAAGTTAATAAGATTACCGTCCCGAAGAATACACTTTACAGTTATCTGAGTATAAATGAAGATGTCCAATTAAAGAGTGATCAGTTTATGGAGATTAGGACGACACCAGTTCCTTAGCAAGCTACGTGTCGGGAAGTTGTACCAGTTCCTTGGCAAACTACGTGTGCGGATGACAACAATTCCTTAGCGAATTACGTGTCAGGTGGTTGTACCAGTTCCTTGGCGAACTACGTACAGGTTAAGTTAGGATTTATGTGTAAGAGTGCACACGAGTTCCTTCGCGAACTACCTGTGCAGGATAGTACCAGTTCCTTATCGAACTAAGTACTAGGATGTTCCCGTTTCTTAGCAAACTGCGTACGGTTGAAGGAGAGGAGCTGACCACCC
>JAGDQP010005431.1:0-36428 GCA_022664845.1 Lepisma saccharinum | reverse complement strand
TTAGTTTGAGGAGTTGACCGTCGTCTGCTCCAATGTGTATGTATTATTTGTTTACTTACATAACCACATGTTTGTTCTATAAACATGTGTGTTATTGTTTATACAATGTCCACGTGTTCGCTATACACGCTGGTCATTACGATATAATCCTAATAAATAATTTCCTTCTGAGTTGTTAATGTCACTGCAAAATTTATTTATAGCGTGCTGCGTCGATCTACCTCTAGGAAAGCCATATTGAATGTTGTTGTTCTCTAAATTTATTTTACTAGATTGTATCCTGTTTACTAATAATTTTTAAAAGATTTGGCTAATAACATTTAATAGGCAGATAGGTCTATAAGATCTAGGATTTGTTTTTGATTTCTCTTAGCTTTTAAAAAATACAATTTAATTTGCTACTTTCCAACATTTTGGAAATCTCCCCGTCTTATACATTCATTGTATAGCCTCGTTAAGTAAGGTACCCATACTTCTTTAAAATGTTTTGTAGATCTCGGATTTTATACAGTCTGCTCCCGGTGCTTTTCGATTTTTCAACGACCTTATAGGCAATTCTACATCTAAGTTCTGTATTAGTGGTATTTCGTTTTCTGTTATTTGTGCAGAGTCTGTTTCCGAAAAAAAAAATTGCCTGAGTTTCTGTTATCAATTTTTGTTCCTCCGTTTCATTAATTTCTTCATCTCTTGATATTAAGTCTTCCAACAGAAGCTCAGCCGACTCTTTCCACGTTTTTGTTTTATCTCAATTTGGTTTCTCTAATGTTGAGAGAGTTGTCGGAATTGTTTTTGCTATACAGAGTTTATATGGTTTTCCCCATGCATCCATAGTTAAATTTGTTTCCACATATGTGTCCCAAGTCTCTATTTTCCTTTTTTCTATTTTATCTTTATATTCTAATTTAGCCTGTTGATATTCTGCAAGTTTTCTTCGTCTCAAATTTGAGGCCCGTGCTTGCTGATAGCTTTAACGCTTTGCACGAGTAATCCTTCTTAATCTAGTTAATTCATGGCACCAATAGGGGGCTGTTATTTTATTTTTCCCGTTCATCCTAGGTGAGAGCACCATTTCGATTGCTGTAGCCGTGGAGTGTTCTATTTCTGTAGCCAGTTCATCTAAGTCTGCATTCCTTATAATCTGGGGCATTTGTAAGTGCATTTCAAATTTGTTTTCATTAATTTTATCCACATTATATCTAAATTGTTCTTCTTCTATAACGGTGTTCTATGCTGTTTCTTCATTTTTCAGCTCAATTTCGAATCTGATCGCATTATGGTCGCTGCTAGTGCTTCCATCCAAAACTCGTCAATTTTTTATTTGCTCCATTAAATTTCTTGTCGTTAAGCTCAGATCAATATTTGTTTCGGCCCCCGCCCTGTTATGAAAGGTTGGGGGTTCTCCTTCCTTATTATGTATTACTAGGTTTTGAGATAATATTAATTCTTCTAATAGTTTTCCTCGTCTTCTATCTCTATCTGTTGTCGGATTACTAAACTCTAATGGCGATTTAGCGTTTGCATCTATTGATATTAGGATTTTATAATTTGGGTAATTGTTCAATATATTCTCCAATTTTACTTGGTACGGATCAATTTCGTGGTGGAACTGGAAGTACATGAAGACAACTAAAAATGTTTCTCTTCCCGCTAATACCTCCAGGCACAAGGTCCACTCATCCATGAATTGAGTAATTTCTACATGCTGTATATTCCTATTTATATTTATTATTGCTGCTTTTGGATTGTTTTTTATAGCGGCAATTTGTGCAAAGATTGTGAAGTCACCAATCTTTCCCCGTTAAGAATAAGGCTCCTGTATGCAAATTAAATCTATTTGTTGCTTTTCTGAAATTTTCCTCAGTTCTGTACCAACTAATCTGGAACCCTGTGCATTTATTTGCAGCACAGAACACCGTTCAGGCTGCATGTTTAAAAAGCGAATCTCATGTGCACATAGCGTCGCTGCCATGGCTCCTGTGTGTTTGTGGTTCTCCCAAAGAGGTAAGTTTGTAAAGATTCTCTTCTACGTTATAGTTCCATGGAACTATCTCAGGCTTCTCTTTTCATTTTTCCCTTTGTTCCTACCTTCTGACTTTTCTTGCTCTTGTTCAGGGTTCAATGATGCCTCTTCGTCTTCTTTACTCGATTGTCCTGTTATTGTTATGTTGTTTCCATCTTCACTGCTATTTCCGATTTCATCAGAGACTGCATTTCTATCCAATTCAGTGTTTAATTTTTCTCCTGGTAAAAGTAAATCTAACCATTTCTTTCTCCAGATTTTTTTCTTTTCGGTTTGTGTTCCAATACTTGCTGTGGTCTTTTCTTCTTTCTCTATGCAGTTACAAGTAAGACTTAGCTTAGGAATTCCTTTTTTCCTTTTTCTAAACTCAATCAACCTTTTCCCGTCTCTTTTCTTCTGGGATGGTGATTTAGTTTTCCATATTATGCTTCTTGTATTCATTTCATCGGAAGGATCGTTATTTATCAACTCTGCTTCGTCACTTGCACTTTCTGCTTCCGCATCTGTTTCTAAATCTGTTAGTTCTATCGCCAGGTGGTCAGCTTCTTCTTCCCGTATCATTGGATCCTTTAGTTCAATTTTCCTTGGTGTATATAAGATGCTAAAGCTTCCTTTTTCACTTTTAATTAGTGTCTTCATTAATAATTTCTCTGTTAAGAATATTTTAAAGATAATCATGTTTCCCTCCTTGTTGTTATATTCTGGAAATTCCGCCAGTATTTCTTCTGGGTCGTGTCTCCATAGGCCAATGCCTATGCATGGTATATTTATTTATATTTTGTCATTTAGTTTTAGTTCTTGAAAGTAGATAAACAGATCTCTCAGGTCATTTAGGAAATCTTCTTTGGAGGATTGGATACGGATAAATTTACATCTAAACTTGTTTCATGAGTAGAATATATTAATTGTTCTTCCGTCGCTCTTATTTATTGCTAATTTTTCCATGCCATTCAAAATAAAATCCTCATGGGTGTCTGCTACAATTTGAGCAAATCCTCTAGGGAATGTTGCTAAATTTGGATTAACAAAATGCATAATTACCTGATTATTTTGCTCGCAGTTTAAATTATCTTCTACAATTGTTAAAGAATTCTCCAAATTATTTGTCCCTCTCATTTCTTCTAGCCAATATTTAAATTTCTTTTCATCCTCTTTGTTTTTACAAGTCATATCCTTTATCCAGAGTTGTCCCCGTTGCAGTTTTTCTGTGATCTTAAGATCTATAATTTGTTTTATTTATGTTCCTCGACATCAAGTTTTTGTATGTTTGACATTCCCTGTAGTCTTCCACCTTACACTCCTTTCTACGTAGTTTGCATGGAATGCATACTTTTGGTTTGTTTTTGTTGGCACAAGAATCCCTCTTATGTCCTTTTTCACCGCAAGGCGAACAGACCTCGTCCCATTCACAGTATCTTGTGGTGTGACCGAAATCGCCACATCTGTAACATCGCCACAACCAAGTAGTCCTTTACAGTGTGGCTTCTATAATTTATATATAATCTTGGTTTGTTTAATAGTACATTTCTTGTTTCTGGAGCGACCTCTATCACTACATAACAGAGTCGTTTGCCCTTCGGTCCTGTTCGGAACTTTACTTTCATTTCTTTCGTGGCTAAGGATACATCTTTTTCATCATCGATGTTCGTACTGATAACTTTTCTCACGATTTCCTCGTCTTTCAGTTCCGACTCAACATTATATATGATTAGTTGCGGATTTCTTTTCTTCTTTGGTTCTATATTAAATTTCTCCTTCACTTCCTGCTTATTAATGATTCTGTTTACATGTTGGATTGTTTCGGCTTGGACTACCATTAAATTTTTCCCAGTATATATTATTGCGCGGACCTTGTCCTTCTCCGGATCTATCGTTTGAATCCAGCTCGACCGAAGTTGAGACAGTGACTAACCTGCCTTCGGTCGAACATATAGCGAAGGTTTATCCTTTTCAATTACCTGCGCTATTTTTTGTGCCCTTTCCGATATCGGAGCCTTTTTTAAGGCATCTGCAAATGTCGGCTGTCTTGTCCCCGTCTCAATTTTCTCTATTAACACCTTTTCTTTGCGACTCATGTCTTCCAGTTGTCGTTTTAGCTCATCTATTTGTTGTTGTTTTTCTCCTCTAGCTTTCATCTCGTATTGAGCTTGTACCTGCATTTCAGCGTTAGAGGTCGTAACAGCTACTATTTCTCTATTTATATCCTCGATTTGTTTTCGCAAGTATGTGTTTTCAATTTCCATTCTCTTGAGTATCCCTTCTATTTTAACAGCTTTTTTAGCTACTTCCTGTTGGTTTTGCAAAGCTAACTTCAAGTTTTCAATTTCCTCTTCCTTACATCTATCTCAGACGCTCTTGCAAAATGGAATCCCGATCGTTTCCTGTTGATGTCAATCTAGCTTCTGCAAGTTCTTCTTTTAGTCTATCAATTTCCTATCCGTAACTACTTACCTCCTCAATCAGCCGTGTTTCCATCTTTTCTTCATATTGCTTAAAGTTCATTTTCTTTTCAGTTAATCGTCCTTTAAGAGCTACTATTTTTCCATACCACCTCGTCAAAATATTGCATATTTTCCTTGCTTTTCCTACCTTTAATTTTTTCAAATCATTTTCTATTCCCATAACAGCCTCTTCATAGTATTTCAAATACGCTTCTCTTCTGTCTTCTAGTTCTTCTCATATATCCGTATCCTGTTCTTCAGAGCTCTCCTCTTTTTGTTTCTTCAGGCCTTCCTCCTTCCCTGCTGCTGGAGATTCTTGTTGTCTCTTTCTACCCTTGGTTTCCTGTGTTTCATTCAGCTCTCCAATCGAGTCTTTCCTCTGCAATGGTTTTGGCGGTATCCTCTGCAGTGGAGTTACTGTCCTCTTTTCCTCTCTCTTCTCCTCTTTTCTTCCTCCGTTCTTATCTTCTCTGCCTCCATTTTTCTTTGCTCTATCTCCAGGTGCTTCCTTCTTAGTTCTTGTTCTTGTTGTCTGATTACCTCATAAGTCAACAAATATTTGCTGTACTCCTTTGCAGACTCTTTCTCAGGTTCTCTCTCGGGTTCTCCTCCTTTCTTCCCCACTGTCTTTGGCGTCAACGTTCCCTTTCTATCTGCCATCACACAAATTCTCCCACACCAAAGCCCGAATGTCTGTTTATCGACGCGATAGTTTACGAATGTTCTCGCGTGCAGAGATCACGTATCAACCATATTCCAGTTATTTTTTTATTCATGCCTTGACTCTTATGTAACCGCTACCCTCTAGACGTACAACCAAGATTATAATTTCTGCCACCCTCTTCGCTCCTTTTGTAATAACTTCTAAAATACTTAACAAATTTAACTTCCGTCTTCACTAACACTCCCTTAAAGGATCACCCTAACCTAAATCCTATTCGCTCCAGACCCGCACTCAGCCGTTTTCTGGGAAATCTCAAGTTATTTCGGGATGGTCAAGATTTTTCAAGTTTCTACGCCTGGTTGTTATGCAACCAGAATTTTCTTGAAGTTTAGCTCGTTGCATTTACCCCCGAAAAAAAAGTCGGTATATCTTACACATGGATATATATATATATATATATATATAAAAGTATAAAAGTTCAAAGTACAACTGTTCCTGCTGGTTCAATATCGATGACCGAGGAATGATTACGTTCACTTTTTTAATTCCACGCATTAACGAAACATTTTCCCTAAGAAAGTAGGAGTCACTTGTATCTAATTTTCATTAATAACTTGTTTAATAGTTAATATATTTAAAAAATAAATGTAGTATACGAAAATACTTACTTTTATCTTTATAACGGTATATACCACTCCGCGAAACACTAAGTTTTCCCGCTCTGCCGGTCTTCCTGGCGGAGCTCGAGAAAGAACACAAATTTCTTCCACAATGTCCAACTCAAGTCTCCCACCAGCAGAATGACAGTTTTGTATATTTTCAATTTCAACTTCCTTGATATTAATCACGAGGTTAGGAGTTTCTGGACTGAATAGAAACATGCGTTGGCCGATACTAAACGACTTTCTATCTCTTCCGTGACCTCGTTTTTGCTTGCTACGTATGCTCCCAAGCATTTAATAAGTACACTTTCTCTATTCTCATTTTTGTTACGTACCTATTTCCGTTATTCTCTGTGTTTCGGATTGTTATCATGTATTTTGTTTTCTCTATATTTACAGGTAAACCTATCTCATCGCACACTTCTACTAAGACATCGGTGTCACTAAGACTTTGTAGTGCCTCTATATCTTCTCCTAATAAATCTACATTATCCGCATACACGAACAATTGATTCAAACCATTCAACGTTGGTCCCTTTAGGTCCTCTTTAAATCACATATCCTAAAGCAACGTTAAACAGTAGTGATGACAAGGCATTGCCTTATTTCAATCCGCTGCAAATCTTGAAGCTATCTGAACCATTATTACATACCCGTACTCTGCTTATGGGTCTACTGGGACACATTTTCACAAGTTGAACAAGTTTCTTCGGAATTCCCAATAGTGCCAGGATACTGTGTAGCTTTCCCCATTTAATATAATCCTTTTGAAAATCAATGAATACAGGGTAAAAAGTCCCATTATTTTACCATTTCTTCTCCAAGATTTGTCTGATAGCTAAAATCTAGTCCAACTTGGATCTCTTCGTTCTAAATCCACATTGGTGATCTCCAATTATTTCATCTACGTATACACTTAGCCGTGTTAAACTGAATATTACTCAGTACTTTGTAACATGTTGGGAGTAACGAGACTCCGCGGTAATTATTACAGTCCGATTTATTGCTTTTTTATAAACCGGAACTATTATTAAAGTTTTCCATTCCTTTGGAAGCTCCTCCTTTCTCCATATAACACTTATCAATTGTTGCAGTTCTTTGATTAGTGCCGTTCCTCCCGCTTTAATTAATTCGGCTGGAATATTGTCTACTCCCGGCTAATTTAAATTTTTAAATTATTTATCGACATTTTGGCCTGGATCTCACTAGATTCGAGTATCCATGGTTCTGCGGTATATATTTCAAATTTCTCTGTTTGTTCTCCGCAGTGTACATTACGAAGTTATCGAAATAATTTTTCTACACATCGATAATTTTAGTCGGATCAGCCTGCAGATCTCCATGTTCATTTATAAACATCCCTAATCTAGGCTGTTAATCCTTTATCAACGAGTTAATCCCTATGTATAAATCTCGTATGTTATTTTTCTTTCCGTTTTCCTGTATCTCCTCAGTCTTTTGCGTCAGATATTCTCGTTTTTTTTTCGTTTCTGAACCCCCGCGTGCCGTTGCGCTTTGCGTTTCTGTAGTGATTGGTATTTCCTTCGTTTATATTACTTAGCCATCACTGCCTTGCTTCTTACAGTTCTTCATGAAGCTTAAGGCATTCTTCATTAAACCAAGGCTTGTTTTTCTGGTGCTTCTTCTCACCTACATGTTTCCTCGCTGCGCCTTTGACTGTTTCACAACTTGCCTCCCAAATATTACTTACATCAATTTCACTATTAATTTCGTCTTTATAAACTTACTAGTCAAGTCGGCTAAGATTTCGAACCTATTTGAGAATTCGAGTTAGTAGTTTGCTTTTACGCATGGATTATCTAATCGTTTAGCTTCGAATTTAAGTTATTTGATCTCTTGTTTTTTCTATTCCCGATGCACAACTCT
This sequence comes from Lepisma saccharinum, assembly GCA_022664845.1. Classification (NCBI taxonomy): domain Eukaryota; kingdom Metazoa; phylum Arthropoda; class Insecta; order Zygentoma; family Lepismatidae; genus Lepisma; species Lepisma saccharinum. The sequence continues at coordinate 28,754 of JAGDQP010005431.1, read as the reverse complement.
TTTCTCTCTTTTGTGATCAGTAATTGATGGTCGGTGGCAGCTTCCGCTACTCTGTAAGATCTAACATCCATTATATTGGTGTGTCTTCTTCTATTTTCTAATACCTGGTCGATCTGCTTGAGCGTTTTGCCATCCGAAGTTATCCATGTGTATCTGTGTATGTCTGTGCTGGAAGTATGTGCTTCTACCAGCAGGTTTTTCGAGGTCGCCAAAGTTATCAGTCTTTCTCCATTGTTGTTGATCTTTTCGTGAAGGCTGTAAATGCCTATAGTAAGTATATATTTTTCTCTTTCGTTACGTTAGCCTTAAAATCACCAAATACAATTTTCGTACTATACTTCGGTAATCGGTCAATCGACGTTTCTAGCTTCTCGTAAAATGTATTTTTGTCGTTATCATTAGCCTGCTCGGTTGGAGCATAGACATTTATTAAAACCGTGTTGCACCACCGTAAATGTATCGTAACGTACGATAGTCTTTCGTTGACGAACGCTATATTCTGAACCACCGGAAGGATATTGTTCTTAAGGAGGAATCCTGATCTGAAATTGTGTTACTGAGTTACCAAGCACTAAAAGTGTATTTTCAATGTCGGATACTATCTTGATCCTACCACTGGGCTTCCATTATTGCCAATATGTCCAGTTCGTACTTCTCGGTCTCGCTTACTCCCACCTGAAGAGCTCCCGTTTTTATTATAACGATGGTACGTTCCACGTTCCTATTCTAAGATATTTCTTAATAGTGTTCTTGAACCCCTAAAGCAGACCCCGCCCGGATATCCGAATGAGGGACCAGTTTACCTTCGGAATATTTTACCACAGGAGAATACATGAACCATCTGTTACTATTTCTTGACGTGATTTAGCTGTGGAGAGTTGTCAGCTCTACTACCTCGCTTTAGAGACAGACATTCAAGATGTCGTCCTATCCATCTCTGAGCCTTGCCAATGTCATTCATCATCTGCCTCAAAGTTGCATGCTGCTTCCCCTCACCATGATAATTTTGTTCGAGGTTATCTTCCCCTAGCCTTTCTAGATCCCTTTACTAACTGCAAGGCAGAAGTACTGGCTTTAGTCTGCCCCGGAATATTTCCAGTAAGCACCATATCTTGTCGTCATTCCCCTATCCACCACCTGAGGACGCGCCTGGTGGGAGACCAGTAACTCCAACCAGGTTTCATTAAATTTTACTTATGTGAAATAGACTTGTTTATCTTAAAGCTCACTGCAGGTTTTACCAAACTCTTAAATTAAACCACGCAGAATATAGGCAATGCATTTCCGTAAAGTTTTGGTACCGGCTGCTAGTATAAGCCAGCGAGTCTATGTTCGAGGGGGAACCGAGGGAGGAGAAATATATAGATATGCGTAAGTATGTGCGCCGCGCTGTAGTCATTCAATGTCGTCTGCTGTGAATCATCTGGTGCGGTAGTCTGAAACATGTTCTCCACGGTTCCCCTCGGCACCTTCCTCTGCTGCCCGCCTGATTGCACATTTCTAGATTCCAAGTAGGCGGGGCTAAGGAAACTTCACTTCTTTAAGATTTCATACCGTAACTGCTCTTTAGCCTAACGGTCTGCGCCAAATATACGTGGTTAAGGAAAGAAAGTTTCATGTGACGTAATGATTTCGTGTGATGGCATATGGTAAAAGACACTGACTTGATATCAGCAGTATAGTTTTGAATCTTCTCACACCAGTCAATACAGCCCAGTAAACGAAGGACCAAAAATTGTGTCGAGCTGAAATAATTTATAAAAAGCTATTTTTTTCAGAGTTCGCTCTTTGTGACTTCCCAAATGAAACCCTAGAAGCCCCCTAAAATCCCGTGTGCGTTTACCTCCAAAATGGCGGATAAAAATAGCGACCGGACCCTCAACATATAGCCAAGGAAATAAAGGTTTGATGTCGAGAATCATTAGGGAAAAGCTGAATTTTGGCCAGTTGCTATATCTCTACTAGAGGTGTAATTTTCCAAAACTCCCCGTCCCTCCCCCTATCCTCTGGAACTATAAATTTACAGATTCTCTGAAATTGTATTATATCTCCGTTACCAATAGACATAACGTCATGATTTTTTTTTGTTATAATTCGTAGATGACAGGCTACAAAAATATTTATCACACGTTTTGCGCTATTTCTTGTAGTTTTGCAGTAATTTTGATCAAAAGCGCGAAATAACGATATTTTGGTTTTAATATCTACATGTTTTACGGTGTAGCTTGTTCTAAACTCACAGCGTAAAAAAAGGTTCGAGATAAATGTTGTTGCCTGTTTCATAAGCCTTAAAATGATGTATATATTAATACAGTTGAACAATTACTGCGTTAGCTAATGAGGTAGAAATGAGGCGTAACAGCGCGCGAACAATGCTTTACTCTTATAGCATGCCAGCTTCCAACAAGGTTCAGTCATGTCAAAATTGCTATATGGGTTGTGAAAAAAAGGAAGGTACTCCAATTGTAAGCTATTTCTGTACACACCAAAGGAAAACGGAACATCATAGAATTTATTGCGATAAGGTTAGTGATATTTCTATTAGTTAGAAATTAAATTTAGTTGGCAATTTTAGTTTTTACTATAACTTACCTTTGAGGATGTGGTATTTTCAATTGAATGTTGTCGGTTATATATATTATCTTTTGTTAGAACTTTGTAATTGGTTATCATTTTAAATATTTTTTGTCAGGATCCTGTGAAAATTTACAAAGCGGAATGAATGCCTTAAACTTAACAAATGACTTATTTATTAGAAATACAATAAAAGAAGAATGGTTGGTTTCGACTTATGTGCTCTTAGTGCGAAATGTCATGAAAGAGAAACTGTGAATGTGAAAAGAGAATTTCGGACGTTATTAAATTTAATTTGAAATGAAACGATGGACTGCATGAAAAGTTGGTTAAGAGGATGGCTGTTACATACAAACAAGCATCTTTAATAACATTTTAAGAATCGAATAATTGTTTCAAAACATTTTTAGAAGGAAAAATATACTCTGCTTATCTGAAACGGCTCATAAATTGTGTATCAGTGATGTAACGACAGCGAAACTGACCCTGCTACTGAAAGGTTAAGGATATATTAGATGCAGCCGACATCATACGAGAAGACATACAGCGGATGGCTAATGAGAAGTATATACCCAGATTTCATTGATAGCAAATCTGACGGGCAAAAACTCATTTTAGGTATTTATGGAGAGAGTAACTACAAAGAATAATGCTTCTGAATCATTGAAAACTGACAGGAAATGCGTTGTGATAAACTATACTATAATATCAACTGTAAGATCAAGATTATTCCTGTCACCCATGCAAACAAGTCTAGTATTAACCCTTCATCGATTATATGGGTCAAAATATCTATTCAACCTATTACCGTTCATTGGATTCTGCGCAACATACCATGAAACTTATGTTGACTTACGATACTCTCTCTTAAATGAAGTACTATTGAAAATTAATAGTGAAAGATCTTTTCAGCATGAATTTGACAGTACAGATGTAAATATGCGCCTGCTGCATAATTTAAGTACGTTCCATGATATGGACGGAATGCAACTGTTACACCTAGTATCATTATTAACGCTCAGAATGGTTCTTTCAATCATAAAGGTAGTACTCAAAGAAAAATCGCGAATGTGAACTTAATAACATGCTGGATGATTTCAATGAACTCAAAAACTGTATGTACTCTCAAGAAGCCACTCACAACATAAATATCGTAATGTATTTTTTTCGTCTGTTACTTATGTAGTATCGTGAAGACGCATAAGTTGGCGTCGTCACTGGTAATTTGTGAAGTAATTCAGATAGGGTCAATGATACACGGGTTGTGGAGTTTTTGCCCTGTAAAAGGTCGAGACCATTTTACAAACTTTAGGATTAATACAACATGTTTCATCTCTTTAAGATGCTTTTTTTGGATGGGTAGCACCCCACCCCAATGCAAGTGAGTTTGTAAAGGACGCCTGACCCCAGTGCAGGCCAAGGCGGGTAGCTGTTCCGTCTCAACTCACTTGTCAGACGATAACAGATTAGTTTTTGAAAAAGGTAACACACCACTAAAGTGCAAGTGAGTGTGTAAGGTATGCCTGTTCCCAGTGCAGATCACGGCAGGTAGTTGTTCCACCCAAGTGCAGGTGAGAACGGTTAAAGTATACTCCGACCTCTGTGCAAGTTTCGAGCATGTTGGTGTTCCACCCCAATACAGGTGAGAACGGGTTAAGAGGGAGGAGGCGACCACTCTCAGAGTAATGATACTGGTTTATTGAAACAGAAACAGAAAAGGGGGGAATAGCAGGGCCCCCGAAAGTCCCGCCCTGTTGAGTGACCTCTCTCCAACTTCTACCGAGGTCTCCGCATGCAATTAGTAAGGATACTAAAAAGCAAGGATCTGAGGTATTCTAGAGGTTTCTATCCTAAGACATTTACCACTAAATCGGGAATAGTGAAAGAAGGTGAAAATAGACAATAGAAAAGGGGCAAAAGAGCTTTGATAGAGGGAAAAAATCCGGTGATGCCGGGAAAAACCCTCTACCACTAAAATTCTACTGGAATGATGTGACCATATTGGTTGGTAGGTATGTAATCTGAGGTTGAGTTTGTTAGTTGGAAAAGAACTAACTACGATCTAGAAGAGTAAGGGAAGAGCAATGGGGAGGGACGAGATACAGAAACAGTGTGAAAATGTTCCACAGCCGCCACTGGCACGGGGTGCGTCGCTTCGCTGTCGCCGGGGCTTCCCACATACAAAATCTGGCAGTATGCATGCCACCCCGTACTGCTGCTACCGCGGTGTCCACTGGCCCGCTTTGACTGCTTCACCCAGCCATCTGACGTGGTTGCTTTCGGCATCAGGTACATCGCTGCGCTAGGCTTCCCTTCAACGGTCGCGATCAGCCACTTCGCAGCTTGGTTGAAGTTCCGCAACCTTCACATCGAGGTCCCATATGGGTGTGCTGCAAGTGCACGGGTACAATCACGAAGCTCCACTCCGCCCACGGTTTCCTCAGCTTCCAGCAACCTGCCCCATTCAACCTGGCATGACTACAACTGGCACTAGGTCCTCGCTTCGCTGTTACCGGGGCTTCCCACATACAAAATCGGGGAGTATGCATGCCACCCCGGCCTACTGCTACCGCGGCTTCCATGGGCCAGCTTCATCCTGCCTCCACCGCTGTCTGCACTCGTCAAAGGTCCCATTCGCTCTCACTGGTTTATTGAAATGATCGCCTTTTATAGTCTCCTCCTTGACTTCCTATAGGTGTGGTTTCTCCGAGCGTGACGTTCGTTACTTTCTTCGGTGAACCTCGGCTGTCTACCGCGGCTGTTGCACTGTTTACGTCACTTCGTAGTACATATCGTAGTACTCACTATTGTTGATGTTTCTGAATGCCACGCACGCTTATCATTACAACCCGCGGGAAATTTCGAAATAGAGACACATTTTATGGAGATTTATTTCGAACCAGGTAGGCATTTATATTTATAGCACTGTGAATTTTTCACTGTTATTACTTTTTATTAAATCACTGTATTAATATTGCACTAGAAAATTATTATTAGAGTCTATAAAGCATTGAGAAAAAATATTCACTAAAACTTTATAAAATGAAGCACTGTTTCATAAAAAAAACACTGGGTCCACTGTGTTATATTGTAACGTAATTTGTGTTCGAGGTTCGAACCCAGACCCATAAATTTCCCTATCCCACTTTCTGACTTTATTTTATTATTTCTGGCAAAGGAAAATAGTTCATTCTGTTAATGCTTGTAGGTTGTGACAAATCATTTCAACATCGTTTTAACTTACAACCAAGAGGCACGCAGTATAACAGAAAGACAAAAAACAGGAAGTGATAAAGCTGATTTTGTGGAATGAAAATTGCTTATGTATTTGCTTTCACGATACAGTCCCATATATGTGTTCATCTTATTCTGACTGCCTGTGTCACCGTTAGGGCGTTGTCTAACACATTGTTTAAATAGATTGGACTTCTTTTCCTCGCTCTATTTTGGGACAGTACATCGGACTACGCACAATAAGATGCACTGCTCGTTACAAACAGGTTAGTGAATTTAGTTAACGCCAAAGTTCTATTCTGATTATTCTGAGTATAATTAGTTGTATTTTGTTTTAATCATGAATTAGTTTTCGATTCCCACTTTCTTTCCTTTTTGCAACAATGTAGAATTAAGTTGAACGAGATGTAACGATTTCTTAGTCACAAAGAACTTCTGAACTGGCTAGTCAATTTTGTAAGGTCCGACACTTCAATTCTCATGATAATTGTCGTAACAAATACTCTTAAGATGAATGCATTGCTTAAATGTCAATTAATGCCAAACTAACATTGAGGTAAATTGAGCCCTTAAGACAAATAATAATTGAACGCCAGATCTGCTCTCGTAGTGTTGTTTATTTTGATAAATTCAGTAATAATTTCCTTCGTTCTTTTTCCTTTAATTGTTATTAACTTGTAAATAAAATGTTAAAATGCAAGAGTTCGGTATTTCTACAAGCAAGAAACTTCTTTTCTTCCTCTACTTCTGTTTTAGAAGGTTCCCGCAGGAGGATGGTCCAGAAGTCCAGCTATCTGTACAAATGTAAGACAAAAATATAGTGATAATGGTGTAATATTTCTTTTCCAGGAAAACTTGATGTTTCTATTTCAGTAAGACTGCCGACTGAGTTCAGAGTTTCCTCGTAATACAAGACATTTCATTTAGTTGGACACACTATCTCTCCCTTTGGTAGCAGTAAGTTTCTCCTTTGGTTTCCTTAACAGGATGGAGTTCCAAATATGAGATTCAAGGGTTAGACGTAATAATGTGAAGTTTCACCTCAGGGTACCACTTCAGACTTAGTACCTTGGAGCCAAGTAACCCCAAGCGTAGTAATAGTGGGCTGGTCTGCATAAAAGTTCATTTGGCGACGGAGCACACTAATATTACGCTTCAATATATGAATTTCACTGGTTCACTGTTTGGTAGGAACACTGTTTAATTATAGAAACAATGTTTCACTATTTTCGGAGATAAACACTATTTCGCTGTTTTATTCGATATTTTTATCACACTAAAGTATAATTACGCTTAAATGTCTACTGGTACAAGCAGGATTGGTCTGCTATTAGACGTCATTTTCCCTCAAGTTAGTGGTGCGTAGCTATTTGTAATGATTTAGAATGTATATACTAAGTCACTTATTGTGTCTGTGAGTTGTGTTTGTGCACAGTTCGTCGTTCTTTGAATCGTTTCACTGTAATTGTTCGGCTCTACTTCTTGTAATTATCCACTGTCTATTGATAGTTTATTTATGGTCTTTATGCGTCGATGTACACAAAAAAATAACTGAATATCATGAAAATTACTAGTCAAAAGTGGTAGCTGGACGAAAATTTGTAGGATTGCCAACCTGATAAAGTTCACTCAGGCTGCTTTGTTTTCATACGTCGATATATTAAATACATAAATACGGTTAATATGCTAATTAGTAGTAATATAAAGATAACCAAAGTAATTGTATATATGGCAATAAAGCATGAATATAAATCGGTAAATTGACTTGGTAGCCTTTTTCGTGCTCCAAAAGAGTTTCCAGAGAAGTAATTGATTTTTTTAAGTTTTAAAAATTAAATGTAAAATTAACCTTAAATTTACTTGGTAGCGTAAAATATTATATTTCTAGGTCTGCTGTTTGCTTACTTGGCAAGTTCAGGTCGTTGGTTATTATTATCTCAAATTCTTGAAATATAAAGTAATAAGAAAATGAGGAATTCTGGTCGCTTTGAATAGATATCTGATTGTGTAAGTTCAGAATTTTAACTTGGTTTCTGGTAGCAAGGTGCAATCCTGAAGGAGTATAGGTAAAGAATTCTTCTTTAGATGAAAGTTTCGGTTTCAGTTAGATATTACGAAATACTATGTCATATAAACAATCAGTTTTCTGTGTTTTACTTGTACCTGAACTTTGCACATCGTGAACATCTGGTGCTGGCTGGATAGTGTAAAATATACCTCGAATATTGCATTTTTTATTTTGATAGCAAATTCTGGGATTAGTAATTGTAAATGAACAGTTGTGGATAAAACTCAATTATTAAAATTTTTATGGAGAATGTTTTATATTTATGTTTTATTATAGGTGTTTGTATAATTATGTCCAAATTAGCAGTTATTGGGTCGAAATAAATTAAGAAACGTTCGGAGCACTGATGGAAAATTCCTATATCTTTTTGTATTATAGAATTTCGAAGTTTCGGATTTTTATATATTATTTCTTTTGTAAGCGAAGTTTTAATTAGAATATCATTTACGGTATTTTCTAAAATACTTTGGATAATGTTGTCAAAATGTTGCTTTAAAATTTGTAAATTTAGAAATATTATTAGGAATCTCTCGTTCGTAGCAGTCGCGCCAAGTTGTAGATTTTCGCTATGAACCTGTGTTACTAGTTTTTCAACAGCTATTGTTATAATAGGTACTAAATGAGTCAGTTTGATGTTACTTTCTTTGATATCCTGTATCTGCTCATTTAGATAATTATTTTGTTCTTGCATTTGATAAATTGTTCTCTTCAAGTTGTGCATTTCGTATAAGGAGAAGCAACTAACGGCAAAATTAGCTAAACTGGCGAGGAGACTAAATATCATTCTCTTTCGACGTTTCGGACATCCAATCTTGAAGTCACATGGGATAATTTTGGAGATCGTACAAATTGTTCTCTCTTTTGAGTAGGATTTCAATTAAATTTTCGTACCTGCTACAAGATATATTTTGTAGTTAAATGGCGCTGAAGTCCATGTGTAATCTGTGAGGGATAAATTCGGTCTCTTCATACTGGACGACAGGTTCAAATCTTGCAATTAAAAATCCACATTGCTTGAAAACAATTTCAGTCGCTTCTTTCCATTTCAGTAGTCCAATGAATATAATTAATAAAATTGATGAGTTCTACATTGTAGGTTGACGTTCTGTAGTTTAATGGTCTCCTATGGGAAAAGGAAAAGTACTGATGTGTAGTTTTGCTCATTGAACGGAACGGTATTCTTCTTTCCCTTATTGTTAAGTATGAAGACTCAATGAACGTGCAGTATTTAAAGAGAATCGAAACGTTTGTAATAAATTGAGATTTTGAACGTTTGAATAAACGGAAATTGCTATTAGGATATTGTTACCTACTAAACACTTGTGTATAATGTAGACATGTTTATGCAGCTCTGCGTTGTTGATTGCTATTTTTATAGATTGACTAATCGTGATACTGTTACTATAAGGTTCGAGAAAAGGCGAAAGGAGAAGGGCCACCAAACTTTTCCATTTATTATTTATTATTTATAGTATAGTAAGTAAAAATGTATTTTTCTTTATTTTGTCATTTTGCCTCTCGTTAACATAAATAAAGTTCGACGCCGCTTGTGTATGCGTGCGTGTGCGAATGTATGCGCGTGCGCGCGCGCCTGTAGTACAACTTTAAGGTTACTGCCACTAATGTCCGAAGCTGCTTGACTGCTTCTTGCTTGGAGTGGCAAAAATATTCAATCTGTCGCACAGAATGTTCTATGTGTGTGTGAGCTCTCCAATCTACTGCGTTCAGAAAACTATTGTAAATTTTCTTGATAGAATTTCAGAAGGACCATTATATTTTATTGTCCAAACTTCTGGTATTTGTTTTGTATGTTCGGGAAATATACAAGGACCTTTTTGCCTATATCATATTGAGTTGCGGTGTGGTGATTGTGGAAGCATTTTTTCTGTCTTATATGTAATTTAAGTATTTTCCCCACTTTTATGATAAGCTGGACAAAATATAATTTGAAAATCATATTTCTTTGCTGGATCTTGTAAGGTACTATAAGTGTGTACCGGATTGCAGTCCATAATAATACTTGAATGAACCAAAGCGTAAAACAATGTCTTCCTCAACAAATTTAGTTATCGTTTGAGCTGTCATAGCATCTACAATTTTATCACATTGAATAGCGATACGGATGTACTGTTTGGTATTTCCCTCAGCTGGTGTTGGACCGATTGTATAAAACAACTCTTCACATATATTTTCAATATGATGGTGTAGCGATTCAGATGCATTCTTGAATTGTAGTTTTTTAGCTTCTGGCGTTATTCACATCTCTTTTAACTTGTATTAAAGAAACTGCATATTTTTGTATTGCTGTCCTGTACATGTTAGTAAGACCTAGATGTCCTGACGATGGGTGCTTGAGAATAAGATTAGACCATTGATTTGATAAATTCATGGGAACAAAAAGCGGAAAATTGTCTCCTAGTTGAAGATGCTTCTGTATTCTGTATAACACATTATTTTTAGGCAAAACAATTTCAAAGCTCTCATTGGAGTGGTTTTTGAAGGATCATGATCTTTTAACGTGGATATGATACCGCAAATACGGTCTTTTCTCTGCTCGTATATAAAAACAGCCATCAGTTATTTACTACGTAACACAATGTTACATTGATTGTCATATGTTATGCGCTTGCACTTATGTCACTATTTATTCAATCTATCTAGTGTGTGTGTATGTGTGGCGCGCGTTTTTTGCCAATATCTCTATTTGAAATTTGTGCAATCACTAGCAAGTAAGAACACAAGATGTATCTACTGTACCAGTGCAAAAGCAATATGGAGCCTGAATGAGCATAATTCTCTATGTCCACTACACAGATACAGTAAATACGCTATTACAAAAATAAGGTTTCACAATAGGGTAAACATAGTTGCTTGTCTCTCTAAGGTGGTAACCATGGCAGTCGTAAAATAGAAACTTGAAAGATTCGTTAACTTTTCCCTCCTCCCACTAGCACCTCCAAACAATCCCCTACTGGTTGCCTGCCACCTAACATCTCTCTCTCTCTCTCACACTGTGCTCTCTCCCCCTCATATCCACTTCATTCTTGTACAGGGTGCGGTCTTCATCAATAGTGTCCAAATATCCTGTCTACTCGAACTTAGCACAGACCTGCTGTGGGGCGAGAAGTTGTTTCCTTCTTTGTGTATGAAAGTAAAGAATCTTTTACCATCCTCAGTGTCTGTCGTTGTGTTATCCCTCGCCTCCACCACTGACAATGGGTTCAAAACCTCCTCTCAATTTCTTTCTTCTTCCCTGCTTTTTTCACGAATATGTTAGACTCTATTGACGCAAACATTTCTGTTGTTTTTACGAAATTTTGTAATATATTTTCTGCATTCGAGGAGATTGAGGTAGAGGAATCAAAGATTTTTCGCCATTTAGAGACTGTTACTTTGTTGCAAAGTGAATTTAATGAAATTTTAAGACACAGCGTGAATGCGATACACATAAATGCGCAAAGTTTACTAAAACATTTTGTGGAATTTTAAATCCTTTTTTATTACATACATAAATTGATAATATACATGCAGCAGCAGTTAGGGGAACTTGGAGGAAATTAAAAATGATCTTTTACGTTTGCATAATTTTAAATTTTATCGCAATGACCGGGTTTCAAAATGAGCGGGTTGGAGTAGGAATTTATCTATGCAATGATCTAAATGCAAAAATTCTAGCTCAATCACCGAGTGCATATCAATTTTGTACCGAATATATCATCTTGGAAATTAAAGTGGAGAATAAGAAACTCCTGCTGGCAGCAGCATATCGACCTCCACGAGCTGATTTCAGGAATTTTGAAGAAAAATAAGTAAACTTCTCCCGTTATATGAGCATTGCCTCATTCTTGGGGATCTAAGTTTCTATGTTTTTTCCTCCAAGGCAGAAGTGTCAAAAATCAAGGATACTATAAAATCATTAAATCTTTCTGCCTGCCCTCTTCAGCCTACTTACCATCAAGCCACATGTGACAGTCTTCTCGATCTAATTCTTACTACAAACATGGGCAGAGTTCTTAAATTTGGTCAGTTTGCGGTTCCTGGGATTTGAAGACACGATCTTATATTCGTAAAATAATCGATAAAATTACCCAAGTTTAAACCGAAAATTATATCGTATAGAGAACTGAACAAGATTGATAATGATGCTCTGTTGGCGGATGCTGCCTCCTTACCATGGCATTTAACAAATTTGTTCCCGTCAGTCGATGGTCAACTTTCCTATCTTAACTCGCTAATTCTTCAGCTTTATAGCGTTCATGCTCCCATAAAAAGAAAACGTGTCTCTTGCGCTCCTACCCCGTGGCTTACAGATGAACTACTGAACTTAATGGCTAGTCGCGACGAAGCGTATAGAAAATATCGAAGAGACCTTAAAATCAACCCCTCTACTACCCAGGTAAGCTTTGAAACCTATAGAGTACGTCGAAACCGCTGCACCCAAGCCGTACGCAAAGGTAAGCTAAAATTTAATATGACATCATCAACAGAGAAAATCAGAATCAAATACGGAATAAATTAAAAGTTTTAGGTATCAGAGGTAAATAACATTCTGCAGATGATACAGTTATGCACATTGCACCTGACTCACTAAATGAGCGTTTCTGTGACATATACCAACCAATCACGCAGAGTGCTGCCTAACAAAAAAATTAATGTGTCCCCAAAACCAAACTTCTTTCTATCTGATGTGCGTGAGTCCGCTGACAGTTGAAAAAGCAATCAACAGAATAAAATCCAAAGCGACAGGGGCAGATGAAATCTCTCTAGAATTAATTAAAAAAATATTGTCATTTGTACTTGTTCCCATTACCAACTTATTTAACCTGTCGATTACCACCAGCACTTCTCCTACCTTATGGAAAATTGCAAGAGTTCTTCCCCTCCCTAAGACAAAAGTTATCACCAGTGCCGACGACATTCGACCTATTAGCATTTTACCGTCTCTTTCCAAAGCCCTAGGAAATGTCGTAAGTGATCAAATTCATTCTTACTTACAAACACATAGCCTTCTTGACCCCTTTCAATCAGGTTTCCAGAAAGGTCGGAGTAGCACCACTACTCTAGCTCATAGCACAGATGACATTCGTTATGCTCTGTGTACTCTGTCCTCTTCTCTTCTGCTTGTACATCAATGATTTGCCATCTGTATTACAGCACTGTAAATACCATCTTTATGCCGACGACTTTCAAGTATATATATCTTGTTCTCCAAGTGAGCTACCCACATATATTGATAAAATGAATGAGGACTTACGAAGAATTGTTCAGTGGTCAAATGATAACGGTCTGAAATTGAATCCATCTAAATCTCAATGTCTACGTATAGCTTCTAAAGCAATTCTTTCATCTCTTAACTCTTCTTCCTCTCCCAACGTCTTTCTAGATGGAATGATAATTCCTTCCTCGCACACCTTAAAAAAATAGGTCTTATTTGTAATGAACACTTAACTTGGACGGAATATGTTAGTACTGTCTCTAAAAAGACCTTTGCAACTTTACATTCTTTGAGCAGACTTAAAAATTTTCTTCCCATCTCCCTTAAGAAAATTCTTGTTCAAGCCCTAGTAATGCCTCATGTGCATTATTGCAACGTAGTGCTTGCCAACCTGGATGATGTACACACGTCCTGCTACAGCGCATTCAAAATGCTTCAGTGCGTTTTATATTTAATCTTAAACATGATGATCATCTAACATCTTATTTCAATAGGCTGTAATGGTTAAAAGTCTCACAACGACTGAAGTGGCATTCTTTAGTGCTTCTATTTAAAATTCTACGCGATCGGCAACCTTCCTATCTTTTGCAACGTTTTAAGTTCCTAAGCGATCATCACAACCGTGACACTAGGTCTCGCGCAAACCTATTACTTTCCATTCCTCACCATAACTAATCCTTTTATTCGAAATCTTATACAGTTTCTGTATCCCGCAAGTGCAACGGACTGCCGTTTTCCATTAGAGACTCAACTTCATTAACAAGTTTTAAATCTATGGTTTACAGCTATCTCTTAGAGCAACACAACTAAAATATGTTTGAACAGTATTCTCTAGAATCGTCAAATTCTATCAAATAAATACAAGTATCCCTTTAGCTGTCAACGTAAGTTTAATTGTAAGTCGATAATGTTAGTTTATATAAATTCTCATGGTGCTCATGGCATTGCATTTATACCTATATTTTGGTATGTGTGTGTGTGTGTGTGTGTGTGTAGTTAGTGAACTTTATATTATCTAAAATCTGTAGTGTAGATAAATTTTTGTTTTGTTTCGACTCTTCTAGTTTTTGCTTTATTTTGTTTACATTTATAAATTTCGTTGTATTATAAATCTCTTCCATTTTATAGTTGTGTTTACCGAAACTGTTCATTACTCTCTCTGTATTTATAGTTGAGTTCTAGAAAAGGCCGTAAGGGCCTTAACTTCGCCATGTAAAACAAGACGTAAATAAATAATAAATAAATAGATATGCGCGCGCAGAAAACTACATAACCCAATGAAACTTCAAATGGCGCTTCGTTCTGGGTTTTTGAAAGCTTCTTATTTTATTTGATATTTTTCGTGAAATGCTTATGGCCTCTCCAGAGACACGGAAACCCAATACGTGTAATTCTGACTAAAACAAATGAGTTTTCTTCGGGCTAGCACGAAAATCATGTTTTTGTAGCCGTTTGAATAGTTTCTTCAAATCTGCAAGTTGCTGTGCTTGGTTACATGAGCCTATAACGATGATTTCAGCCAAATTTGAAATTTTATTTGGTAGTCCATCGAGTAAAATTCTAGTTACAATTGACAAACTTTTCCAACAGGTCGTATGATCCATCACACATATATGAAATTCATAGCTTTTTCTAGTATGATTAACCTCGACGGTCATGTACTTTCTACTCTTGGGATATAATCAAATTTGAAAATAGCTTTGGGACAAGTCAATAGTGGATATTATTTTCTTTCCTTTCAAACTATTAAGAACATCTTCGGCCGATTGAAATGCAATACTCAAATACTTGGTGTACTTGTTACAATCAATCAAATTTAACACTAAGCGAAAATCATTCGAGTTAGGCTTTATAACTACTAAAAGTGGCGAGGAATATGGTCTTTTAGAAGTTTATTTGATTATTTTGGCCTTAAGTTGATTTACCTGGTTATCAATCTAATCACGCATTCCCGGAGGCATAGGTGGTGATCTTTTGTGGAAGACTGCTGTTTTGTCGATCTTTATTGTATATTACCTCTAAAATATCGAATGTTGTATGGCTTAAACACAAATATATCTCTATATTTGTAAAGCAATTTAACAATTCTTGTCTTCTTTTCTTCTTGGAGTTTGAGATTTATGTCAGACATTGAGACGTAAAAATTGTTCTCAATAAAATTTAAAAGTTGGAACTGCACTCGAGAATTTGGGGAATGACGTCCTCCATATCGGAGGGTCTTCTAGAATGACTGCTCCTGAGGCAAAACCTTTTACTTTTATCCTGTCCAGTATGTACACATATCTTTGAAAGCGAAGTAAAGTTCAGTATTGGTGTTGAGTGAAGCCAATGCTCTTGTGTTAAACTGTTCGTCTGGTGAATGAAGGGATTTTATAATGCCCAAGCGTGATTATTCATTTCAAAAGAAATATTCAGATTAATGGCTATTTATAAAAGAGGAAAAAATTAACATAAAATGGAATGTACATTTTAAAGTACTACATGGGGGACGAGCGAATATCAAAAACCACATATCATGCGCAAAACATAAATCAAACATGTATCTTGCTAGCAGTTCAAAGTGATTGAACAGTTATTCTTTGCCAATCTTTTGAACAGGTGGGTATGAACCACTTAATTAACATTGCGCTTCTATACAATGTAACAATATATCAAATCGATGGATTGCACCACTAAGCTGAACTCTCAAATTTTAGTGATTCCAAAACAGCAATAAACGTTGCTTAAGGGAGAACTAAAATAACAGTGATAGTAAAATCCTTTCCAGCTCGTGGCACCATGAAATAAATAGTAATTGTCCAAAATTTTGGTATTGTCACAGACGCTAGTAACCATTACGCAGAGAAAATCTTTTTGTTGATTGTTCAGTACTTTACATCAAACATTTTGTGCCCATGAAACTGCTTAAACTAGATGCCTTTCAAAATGAAAGAGCATCTGAATAGGGCCTGAGCACTGTCTTTAATGAACTAATAAAAGTAAATGAATTGTGTTCTGCGGTGACAGTGCAAATACAAACTTTACTGGAATTCGAGGAATCAGTACAAACAATGTGTTCGTAAAACTGAAGAGTGAACTAAATCAAACTCTTTGGCTGTCAGATGTCCAACACATATACTTTAGAGCGATAAGTACTGCAGCTGATGTTTTGACTGTAGATGTGGAAACTTTATAGTCCAACCTTGAAAATATTTTGTTTTATACACTAAAACACGGAAGGTTTTGCGTGTTTATCATGTAGAACATCACGCTTTGTTACCACATACAGAAACTAGATTGCTATCTTTCCTTCTATAGAGAAAATATGGCCAGTTTCTAGTGCATTAAATCGTGTTTCCTCTCAAATGAAAAAAAGTACGAACAATTTTGAGAAACCTGCTTTAAAATCCGCTAAGTGAATCATATATTCGGTATATACACCACCAGATGAGTGTGTTCAACAGATAAAACAGATATTTAAACCAGAAAAGGCAGCTAATAGTACCATAGAAGTTGTAATTTTAGAAAACACCATTACGGCGATAAACCAAAGGAAAGGAGGATATCTGCTTCTAAATATGAAATCTTGTGTTAGACAAGCAGGGTATCAGCTTTAGATAAACAAGAAAAGTTGATGAAATGAAAGATCTGTTGTTTAGAGATGCGTATGATGTCCTGGAAATACTCTTTTTTCTTTAAATGGATGCT
Source organism: Lepisma saccharinum (assembly GCA_022664845.1). NCBI lineage: Eukaryota > Metazoa > Arthropoda > Insecta > Zygentoma > Lepismatidae > Lepisma > Lepisma saccharinum. The sequence goes on along the minus strand of JAGDQP010005431.1, from coordinate 11,976 downwards.
GTACGCTTCATACCAGTGTGAATTAAAGTGCAAGAGCCAGTTACATTTTTACAAGATAATGATAAGTTGATTGACTGTTAAATACTGCTCGATCAGTTCTTATAATTTAGACAACGAATAGAATCAATAGTTGCGGTGAAGGGAAAGGACAATTGAAGTAGTAAATCATGTCAGGAAAAGAGGACCTATTTTCTGGACAGTGTGAGTGTTTGGATCACCAATCGCAATTACTAGGGCTATGCATTAATCTCTCGTGTTCCTGGACATAATGCTAACGTGGAGATATGTGTTGAGATACGACGTCATTGGTAATGATGCTGTCATAACTTTGAGCTCCTACAGCTCCGAATATGCATACCTAAAATTTCTTCGAAAAAACTTTTTCCTTGTTTTGATGTAAATAATCATTCCGCGAGAAAAGAAACTTTGGGAAACTTTTTTTATTTTATTTTACTTTGTTTAGTACAGAGCCTTTGGTTCCAATAAGAAATGAACATAAAATAAAAACATTCACAAATATATAAAAAATATACACTCAAATAAGTGTTTATCATGAAGAACGGTAATTCCTCGAGTGACTCTCAAAAACGAGTCTGTTAGCGGCACTGCTAGTTTTGGATTTACGGAACTAACTTTATAATACCGATTTTGATGCTTGAACTTGCATTTGAAAGCTTCTCGCCATACTAAGACAAAGAAAAAAAAAGTCGGTAGGACCTCTTTGGGAGACCCTAGGGCGGTTCGAAAAAAAAATCAAAATTTCACATTACTGATAATAGCACTGATCCCAGACCATATGGGTGGTCGAAAGTTGCAGGTTCTTAATCTACCCTTCAATACCTTTCAAATGGTGTATCACACGTCAAAATCGGTGAAAAGGTTCAAACGTTGTTGTTTTTTGTGCTGAATTTCAGAATTTTCACTAATGATTGAGAAGTGTCTCTGTTATTCAAATCTGTCTTTTTGCTTTGGACGCAAATGTTTGGTATCAGGAAGTTTTTGGGGGTCAATTGCGGACCCCGTTAGAGTTTTAAATGCTTATTTTTAATAGAAGTTGTCGTTTTCGAGATACGGAGCCTACCATGGTCCAAAATCGACCTTTTGTATGAAGGCTATACATTTTTTCTTAACAGACAGAATTACATAATAAGTTATATCAGTATAAAAAAAACCTTTGTGGTAAAGGGAAGAGTGATGCAAGAATTCTACTCACAAAAGAAATGAGTTCCATTTTGCGACTGACTTTCTTTTTGTCACTAAGGCGGAAGTGAGAATACTAAGTTTCTTAATTTTATTACAAGGGAAACACTTCCACCACAGTGACAAAAAGAAAGTCACTCGCAAAGTGGATATCACATCTTTTGTGAGTAGAATTCTTACGTCACTCTTTCCTTTACACTGAAGAGTTTTTTATACTGATACAAGAATACGACTAAAACTATGTAAAATAATATAACCTTCAGTTTGGGCCATTTTAGTGACTATGAACTCCGACCAGTCACGATATGAAAGTAATGAGTTTAAAATCCAAAAATATTCATGACCCAGGAGGGACTCCACCCGCAAGCACATGAACAGCGGCTCTTGCACCTCAACTCACTCGGTTATTGAGCTCGGCTCGTCTTCCGAAGTTTGAGATGTTATTTCAGGTATATTGTCCGAGATGTCTCGGTTTCTCTTTTGTAGAATATGGCAACGGGTTCGATTCCCGTTGGGAGCTCAAAAATTTCGGTGTTGACCCAGCATCGTGAAGACAATTGGGGAGCTGCTGTGAATAAAATACAGTGGCGATCACAGTGAGAGCTTCGGCTCTCCTCTCCCAACCCGTCTGGTCAGCGTAGGAGCAGTAGACCAACTCCTTCCTTCGGGGAGAGGCCTCATCCACTAGTGGGTTGAATATGGCTGTGATTTATTATTATTATATAATGTTCTCATCTTGACACTTCTCCCACAAATAGCAACTGAACTCTCTTTCCGTGTGGTATATTCACTGAACATGAATGTAGAAGATAAGTGTGTGTATGAAATGAACACGATTTTTTCTTCTAATCCATCCATGATAAATGTAGTAAAGAACATAAGCGCAGAATAACTTTCCGACCGTCCAGAAATAAAATGGCTAGTCACAATGTGTCTAACCCAACCGTAGAAAGCGGAAGAAAAGCGAAGCCTTTCAAATCTGTAATTAGATTTTTTCTGTCATGGAGACACAAAACCATTACGTAATGAAAGATGAGTAAGTGAAAACATCTTCGATTATTATATGTTTTTTTTAAAAGAACATATCATTTTTAACGCTTGTCCTAAAAAAAAAGCCACTGAAAAATTGAATATTCCCTTCTTTAAGAATGCAGGAATAAAATAAAGGTTTCGTTAGTACCTGTTTTTCTGCAGGGCACAAATTATGATCCACAGCATTTGGAAAGATTACTAGCCTACTATGTATCACTAATATACAGTTTTTTTTTTAAAAAAAAATACGCAAACTATTTCGGGAATTTAGACACTATAATATTAGGCACCTCCAGTGCCTCAACTAGATTCTTGTTTTACAAAATGAACATAATTACTGTTCATCCTTCTATTAGAGGGAATTTATTCCTATAATAGTGCTTCGTACATTTGAATTTGATTCTGCTATTTAGACATCAATCGCTGAGGCCAGGCAGGAGTAGGGCAAGGTCTACTGTACCATCCCGGAATTTACGCGGTGTGACAGGAAATCCTTGACAACTTCAGTCAGGATGGTCTGCTTCTGTATCGAACCCAGGAGCTCCTGACTGAGAATCCAAAGCTCTACTAAGTGAGCTACGAACGCTCGGTACATTCTATTTGAACCAGCCTTCCAAAATTTCCGGAATCCAATGTTGGTCCCCTTAAGTCTGGTTATACTCAAGGAGGCGCACTCCATTAAATACTTTTACTGCTAATATGCTTGTACACTGTTCATTTCAATGCTCAATGAAACTATTGGTTTGTAATATTCCTTTCACAAATTATCTAGAAAATCAGTTCATATTGTTCTACATAGCACCAAAAAGTATTTTACTAGTCGTATTGGTGCATCTCCTTAAGTATGACCCATTTCTTTTGCTCCAGACTCGTTCCCTACATTAATTTACCGCGCTTTGTTAAATTCCACTAGGATAAGTAAGAATATGTTATTTTGATCCTACTTACCCTAAACTGAATTTCTTTCCGAAATCAGAAGCAAACATTATTGCTATTAAAAACAATAAAAATATGTATTATGGTGGAAAATGCAGTGCACTGTACGATCACTTATAAATAAATAATAAAAAAGAACGAGGAGGTCATTTCCAAACATAGGTGCGTCTTTGGGTGTAATTACTGCGAATTTGAATATGTTGCTGAAATCATATTTTATCCACTGTGTTCTCTCATGTTATCTTTAAACTTCTGCATCAATGCTGTCTTATTGTTAACTGTACGCAATTCCTAAGTCGTTACTTTGGATTGCATCAAACCAGATCTACTGGCAGAACTAGCTTCGAATTCAGAAATGTGCAGCCAGTATAGGGTATGGGAAATGATGTTCGAAAGTAGTTGGTCAGGGCCCAGTTCTAGGTTCCATCCCGGCATTTGCTTGGTGTGACTGAAAAAAAAGCATGTCAGGATAGGGAGCAACTGGAATCGTTCCCAGGACCTTCCGATTGCTAAGCCAACGCTGTGCTAATTATGCTACGGCCGCTCGGTAACATTTGCCTGAAGTCGTACATATTTGTGTTGTGGAGTGAAATGTGCTCGTCTGCTTTGAAAAGACCCAAGTAAAATGAGTCGTCGAGCCATACATCACGGAATGTTTGTTTCTTGGGTTCTAGTCTTCCAGTTTTAGAGAGTTTCAGGAGTATGACATTTCTTTTTCGGTTAGAGCCATTATTCAGTAACACAAACACATACAAAACACAATATATCACCTGGCACGATAATGAAAATACTAACTAAATTAAGAATCAACACCACAGAGACAAGTTAGGGCACAGAAAATCTAGCAGCACGTCGCGACTTAATTTCTAGGGTTCTCAGCAAAAACAGTATAAATCAGAAATTAGCCGAAATGATAAGTTAAAATTTGATATCTGTATGTGATGCCGCACCTTCGGTTAACTTAGTATAAGTCAATTCTAAACGTGAGTTGAATAATCGCTTCTTTGTACTTTTAGAAAAGTGGTCTTTTACGCTTGGAATGGAAGAATAAACTCGTCTCCTGAAAAACTGTGTTGTCTGACTTATACTATTCATCCCGCACACTCTAGATTTAATTCCAACAGAGTATCCAGATTTTTTTTGGCAAACCCGCATTCAAAATCAGGGAAATCCAGAAATTATTTGACTTCTTACAAGGGAAGGTCCCACAAGTTGTCGCTCAAATACGATTGCCACATAGCACATCTGATAGAGCAGCATGAGAAATGAAAATGAGCAAAATGTAAGGTGCTATGGACCAGAAGGATAGGACCTACGGGGCTTCAACATTTGAATATATATATAAAAAAATCATGGAAATATGTACGTTTAAAGCAATCTAAACAAAACCGTTAAAGTAATCTAAACAAAAGGTTCACAATATAATGAGAACAAAATGCCGTATCGAAAACCACAAACAGTACTGCCATAGATGAAGAAGTGTTGCCAGCTCAGCAGAAAAGTATGTTGTTTGAAATAGCATATATACAAATGTGTACAGATTTAAAATGCACTATTATGACGAAACATAACAGTGAAGTGTAGTGGTACAGTGTTGCACACTGTTGGAGCGACGTGTGCTGAAAATGTACAATGGAGAAGTCTGATAAGTGGCAACAGAGGGTAATCAAGGAATCTGGGTCTCATAGTATGAATGTAATTCAAATGCAGAATAACACCAATAGTATAACATAGCAAAATGTCAGCAGTGTCACAAAATATTGATAGGACACACTTGTTACAGGTGCAAACACTTAATGTTGCAGAAACTTACACAAGAAAACACTGGTTAAAATTAACAAACATGATCTGTCTGTCTAACGGATTTGAACCAGAAAATAAACAGTGTTGACGCACCCTGTATTATAGGAAGGCAAATGACTTGAGTGGCTGCTCCATAAAATTTGCCGTAACAGGTTAACTGCAGAATATATGCAAGTCAAGAATGAAAGCATGTTGTATGCACAAACACTTGCCGCAGGGAGCACACTTAATAAAAGCGGAATGTTCACAACGGGTTATACAACATTCTTCTGTTAGTCCACTTTCAAAATAGTACTCCAAGGGCGTTTGAAACGTATCGGGATTAGCACTGGAATAACCTCATTTGAAGAACGCAAATTTGATCAAATTAGCAAATCTCGCAGCCGAGGACTGAAAATGTACAAAGGACTGAAGACGTAGGAAATGGTTTCTATGACAGACGTTAATGTCGGAACATACCATTAGTGTATCTGTGATTAATTTAACAAAGTTTTTGAGCGGAAGGAAAAAGAATACGTGAACTGGTTGCACTAATCCAGTACATTGTGACGGAACGAGCTTCTTGATGAACTCAATATCTTCAGGCACCGCAGCAGTGCATCATCTTTATTTGCTGTCCAGGAATCCACCAACAGAAGAATCCTTTTTTGTCGTGTAAATCGGGCCACGATACCTGTTCAAGGAAATCCTTTAAGTCTTTTTTGGCCATGTTAGCTGACTTGCTCGCAAATGCCTTGATATTTGGTAGATCAATATTTGTAGTAGATGGAAACTGTCCTGTGGGCTCTGACACGAGGACGTACAAATGTGGAAATAGCGTACCATCCATGGCAATGACCGGCATTATCATGTATGAATGTGTTGTTGCCAAAATTGATCCAACAGCACCGGGCACCTGTTTACTACCCTGAATTGAGAGTGTTCTTCCAGATCGCAATTCTTTACCAAATCTGGATTGGTCTGCATTCAACACTTCACTTGGGGACAACTTATTGTCTTCAATAAAAGATTTGATTTCCGTAACGAAACTGTCCGCATTGCGCTGTATGTCATGTTCATGGCCAGTTACTCTCTTATTAACTTTGTGGGTTATCTTGCGACAAACTATCTTGTTTCTCTTCTTGAACTTTTTGACCCAGATTCTGGACGCTTTGAACAATAACGTGTCATTAGGATCGAGTTGTTTCTTAAAGTTCATTTCCCAGAGTCTCAAAGTGCGGTCATGTATTATTGCATTTTGACGTCTCATTTCAATAAACTGTTCAAGCACTTTCCTATTTATCGTGTCAAGCATCTGCATGTTTCGCTTTCGTTCATTCACACGTGTGAGCGTTGCTTCGAACTTTTGTAACACTGTTTTGTTTTTTATTTTTATTTTCTGTGCCATAAGTGTGTTGAAACTCACTCTGGGCGTCATATCAATCGATAATCCAGGAAGACATCGCTGTGGAGGATCAACATTTCCATCTTTTTCTCTTGGTTGCTTTGTCCAGATCTTATAGGCATCAGCCAAATATCCTTCCGGGAACTTCGTTTTCAGAGATTTCGGTGGCTAGGGATAGTCACTTGACGAACTTGTGCTCTCTTGACTACCATCCGGTGGTTCACGTTGTGCATTAGATGATTCACATTCTGCGTGAAATGTTGACGTATCGTCACTAGACAGTTCCTCGTCATCTGAAGCCGCTTCGTCGATCACAAGTGTACACATCTCATTCACGACAACGTCCTCTTCAACAAGTTGTTTCTTCATATGTTCGAATACCACAATCTCTTTCCTCGTTGGCGTTCGAAACATAAAAATAATCAACTAAAAGATGAACTAACACTGACTGTCTCATCTTGTATGACAATGGAAAACGCACAAAGCGATATATGAGACAGTATTTACACTTCCATATCTCACTCACTAAACAAAAGTACACGCTAGAAACTATCTGTTCCACGGTGATCAACACTGGTAACACTTCTTCATTTTCATTTTTTCATTTTGGGACCCACCTTCCACCCCTGTCTCCATGCATTCTTTGCACAAAATGGGTTGTGCACTTCCAAGGGCGTGTAGTACGAGCAGTTGTTCGCTCTTCCCATTTTGGGACAGGCAGTCCCTAGAGATTCTCGGATTGCCGGTGTTCCGACAGTCCGAGAAGCTCCTTTGTTCCCTCAGTTTTGACCTCGGGTGGTGCGGGACGGACTTTGGACCAGGCGTCCAGAATGTTCTCCTGGTCTTTATTCCTAATTTTGGAATTTTTTTTCTTGGGGGGGGGGGGAATGCCCTACCATTATCTTTTATTTGCAATTTTATACAGAAAACATTTAACATATAGAACAACACACATACACACAAGGACAGCACAACATAGACGTTCATTCAAGATGGCTTCCTCTTCTTTTCTGAAACGATAAGAAAAAGGGGGAGGGAAATGAAGCTGGACTGCAACGTAAGTGTTACTGGAATTTTCTCACAAAGTTTTTGCTGGTCCGTTCTGTTTTTCCATTTCTGGTTCCCTTCCTCCTTTACTCACGAAGTTTGTCTTGTTCCTCAAGTCACCATCACATCACACACACAACACTTACAGGCTAATATATTTTAAAATGCTTGAATGTTTGTGTCCCGGATTCCAGGTCACTCACATTTAGTTTCTGTTTATTTTTTATTTTTTTATTTTTTACTTTTCGCTTTCTTGTTTTAATCTTCTATTATATTTGGCCTCCCGTCACCACTCACACACACGCACACTACTACTTGAGCGTCTCTTGCTGCCGGATTCCTGCAGCAAGGCACCCACCAAGACACCGCTGGTTTCCATGCGGTCACACACTCGCTCACTATTACGCACTTTCACTGATCTTGATTTTGTGCACTATTGTTGATTTTGTTATTATTTTAATTTTTCTCTTTTTTCTTAATGGAGTTTTGTTATAGGTTTAGTTTGCTTACGTTATGTATTTCAGTTTCGGATTGTTCCATACCGCCTGCTGATAGCGAAGCTCACGCTCGTCGAACCGGCCGCGCAAACTCGCCTCGCCCGCGAGGTCCGCTTCACGCTTCCCTCCATGCGGTATCAGCTCCCAAATCTGTTTTCTATTGGTCAGCCTCTGGTCTTCGCCGCGCCCGGCCTCGGTCGCCTCCGGATATAAATTTCCTTCTGTGATACTCTGTTACTTTTTGGGTTATCTCCTGGAGAACAATCGCCAGTTCTGGTGTTCTCAGAACTTCAGCGATTTCCATATCCTCCAGGAGATTTCTTTGTTCTCCAACCAGGTTTTCTGTTTCTTCGCATTTTAGCATTACGTGTTCCGGGGTAGCGACCGACCCACAGGCGCGACACAGGTTATCCTCCACTATATTCATATCTTTCAGTTTCTGCCTGAATGGGCCATGTCCCGTGGAAAGTGTAACAGACCTCCCGTAATCTCCACGTCGAGCTCCATCCTGCCAACCACGTCCGGTATTATACTATATAATCTTCTAGCTTTCGGGCATTCTTGCCATAGATGCTGCCATGCATTGATTAGTATTTCCTGCACATCCTGCTTGTTGTCCACAGGAGCATGTAGTATCCTAGTGACTTTTTCGTTATTCTTCTTTTTGATCCAATACATAGCACCTAGCTTTTTGACTTGTAGGTGCAATGGCATGGTTGCTGCAGCCACCTGGAGTGCCTCCACCGGCGTTGATCTGTATGCTCCTGTGAGTCTTATCAGAAGTTGCCTTTGAGGACGGTTTATTGTTTGACTTTGTCTGACATCGTCCATCCGGTGGCTCCAAACACTGGCGGCGTATCCAACTAAAGATCTTATGATGACGTCATGGTACAGCTTAACAATTTTTATCGGTATCCTTAGTTCTTTTGTCGCAATGTTTACTAGTTTATGTGTGATTTTGATTGCTTTGCTTGATATCAATTCGGTGTGTTTTCTGAAGTTTAACTTTTCGTCAAGTGTTATTCCTAAATATTTAAAAGTTTGTACTCTCTTAATTGTTTTATTATTAATTTTGATTATAGGTCCTCTGTTAAGATTAAGTTTTCCTTTAAATAGTACAAATTTTGTTTTCTCTGCTGAGACTGTTAATTTATTATTACTGCACCATGACGCCATTTCTCTTGTGACGGCGTTAGATTTCCTTTCTATCTCCAATCTGCTGTTTCCTTTTATTACCACCGCCAGGTCGTCCGCAAACCCTACCACCCGTTCTACCTCTTGTAGTTCGTTAAGCATCTCGAGACATGGCTGGAAGGTTAGGTCCCAGAAGATCGGCCCCAGAACTGACCCCTGAGGACATTCTCTTGTCGGTCTTTTGCCCACAACTCCATCGGCCGTACTCACTTCTATTCTTCTATTACAAAAATAGTCTTTAATCACTTTCCAAATTTTTGTGTGAATTTTTAGTTTTTTTATCTCTCTCATTAGAGCTGGCCACCATAGGTTGTCGAACGCCCCCGCTATGTCAAAGAATATTCCTATAGTATATTTACACTCGTCATTATTAAGTTGCTGAATTTTGTTACAGAGTTCGTTGATGGCGTCTTCAGTAGATTTATTTTTCCTAAAACCAAATTGTAAATTGCATTCATTAATATTTAGCCTTTTATTATTTATCTTCGCTGCGATTACTTTTTCGAATATTTTACTTACGACGTTTAGCAGGCAGATAGGTCTATATGACTTAGGGTTTGTTCTATCCTTATCCTCGCCTTTCAGGAGTATAACCAGCTTTGCCTTCTTCCACATGTTTGGGAAGATTTCTTGTTCTAAGCATTCGCGAAAGTCTTACGAGGTATGGAGTCCAGATATCTTTGTTTCCTTTATAGATTTCGCTCTTTATATCATCTGGGCCTGGGGCCTTTCCATTTTTAAGACTTTTTATAGCTTGCTCAACGTCCCAGTTTGTAACGTTGAGCTCTTCATTATTTTCTTCCTCTCGCTCGGGGTTATAGGTCATGGATGCTTTCCTCGTGAGTGTATTCTGCTCATTATCCTCATTTTCTAAATCATCGGGGAACAATTTTGCTAAGAGTAACTCTGTAGTATCCTTCCAGCTGGTGGTAAACTGCCCATTATCGTTTCTCAAGGTGTTTAGGGTGCCCCTCGTCTTTATTTTACTCATCACAATCTTGTAGGGTGTTCCCCATGGGTCTAGACTAAGATTATCCTCTACGAATTTGTTCCAGGTTCTTTTTTTGTGTTCGCGTAGCTCTTTCTCGAATTGTTGTTTGATTTCCCTATACTTGTTTAGTCTGCTTTGCCTCAACTCGTGGTCTCCAGCCGCTCTGTAACTTCTTCTAGCTGCTTTTGTTTTTCTTTTTAGTTTATCTAATACCGCTGTCCAATACGTTTTCTTCTTTTTAGTTCCAACTTTTTTATTTGGGATGGCTTTTTCGATGGCTTTCTTTGTGACCAGCTCTAGTTTCTCCGTCAAGTTATGAATATTACAGTTTATGTCAATCTGTGGTAAGTGTAGTTTGTTATTAAATTTTTTCCTGTTTATTTTGTTTACATTATATTTAAATGCCGTTTTGTCTTCTTCATCCTCTTCACGATCTTGTTGTTTTAGATTTATGTTAAATCCGATGGCGTTATGGTCACTCGTTGTTGATCTTCCACGACTCTCCAATCCGTTAAGTCATTATACACGTTTCCCCCGGACAAGGTTACATTGATATTTGACTCCGCCCCAGCCCTGCCCCTAAATGTCGGCGGTTGTCCTTCTCTATTGTGGATGTTTAGGTTAAACTGTTGGATCATCTCTTCGAACATTTCTCCATTACCGTCAGATCCGGGGCAGTGCCACAGCGGGGACTTTGCATTCAGATCCCCCAAAATCAGTACATCTCTATTATTAAAAGCATTCAGAATATTCTCCAGTCTCATTACAAACATCTCGGTCGGAAGAGAGAACTGACAGTAAATACTGACCACTAACAGCTTTCTCGTTTTAGTAGTTATCTCTAGACACTGGACCCACCTGTCCCAGTATTGGGCATGCTCTAGGGTTTCTATTTGCAACCATAGGATTCTCCTCCCTCGGCAGCACCGCCACGACGTCTACCGGAAATCCCTGCAGTCTTCCCTTTCTTGTGTACGGTTCCTGTAGGCATGCTACGTCCACGTTCTCCTCTTCACATAGGTGTCTCAGCTAAGCGCATGCTAGTTTAGATCTATCCGCGTTGAGCTGGATGATATTAATCATGGTTTATGGTTGTCTAGTGTAGACGTAGCATGCAGGAAACGTTTCTGCTGGATTGAAGCCTATCCGACCATATGCCATGACAAACTGTCTATAGACGCTGTTCAGTCGAAAAGTCTCATTTCTTCTTTCAAAAACCTTGTCTACCAGCTTGAGCAGGTCGCCTGGGTCCGGAGTAATTCCATCTGATTTTAGATTAATTCTGTCTACCTCTTCAATTATCGGGAAGGTGATGCTTTTCCCTTGTGGGTGTATGTTCCTTATAATGACTCTCAGTGCAGCCGTCAGAGTGTTGGTCTCCTCAATTCTCGACAGGTTTTAGTCCAGTTGCAGGGTGGTGTACAGACTTCTGGGGTGAGATGCAATCATCTTCGTTTCTTGGTCCGTCAGCTCTCTCTCCCCTAGGTCAGGCATGTTCTGAGTGGTGTCTATTCCGTCTAATGTTTCCTTTTACGGTATTTCTACGACTGCAGCATCGCTCCTATACTCCTTTACTTTACCTATTCTTTTGTGAAACCTCGGGATCCAGGATTTCCAGCTCTTCTTCTTCCTGTACGTCCTTTCCTGTTCGGGTATAGTCTGCTTGTCCTCCCCGCTTAATCCCGAGTCGTCATTCGAATCCACTGTCTATTCCTGTTTTCCCTGTTCTACCCTCGTTTCTGTTTTCCACTATATTTTCTTTGTTTATTTGATTTTGTTCTTCTGGATTTCTGATGTCTTCCAAATTACCTTTTATTGTCTCAAAGAGTAATTGGTCATTTATTACCATCTCGAATCCGATGTTTTGGATTTTGTTTTCCCACCTCTTCATA